>CM038679.1:635524837-635677328 GCA_021605205.1 Aegilops longissima
CCCAAATGCTACACAGATCCCGATCGTCCCAAGCTGGGCACCACTCTGATCATCGGGAAAAGACACATAGTAACGACCACGTTCCTCGTCGAACTCCCACTTGAGCTCGGTTCGTCACCTGACCGCATCGTCGGCACCTGCAACTGTTTTGGTAGAATCTTTGAGTCACGGGGACTCAGCAATCTCACACCCGCGAGATCAAGACTATTTAAGCTTATAGGAAGGACAGAGTTGTAAGGTGGAGCTGCAGCAAGCGACTAGCATATATGGTGGCTACAACGCAAAAGAGAGCGAGGAGAGAAGCAAAGCACGGACGTGAAGCTAGTAGCGATCAAGAAGTGATCCTGAACTACTTACGTCAAACATAACTCCAACACGTGTTCACTTCCGGACTCCGCCGAGAAGAGACCATCACGGTTACACACGCGTTGATGTGTATTTTATTTGAGGTCAACTTGGGTTTTCTACAACGGACATTAACAAATTCCCATCTGCCTCATAACCGCGGCACGGCTTTGAAAGATATTACCTGCAGGGTGTCCCAACTTAGCCCATTATAAGCTCTCACGGTCAACGAAGGATATTCCTTCTACCGGAAGACCCGATCAATCTCGGAATCCCGGACTACAAGACATTTCGACAGCAATAAAACAAGACCAGCAAAGCCGCCCGATTGCCGACAAATCCCGATAGGAGCTGCACATATCTCGTTCTCGAGGCACATCCGGATGAGACATCCTACGAGTAAAACCAAGCCTCGAGTTTCCCGTGGTGGCCCTTGATCTACTCGTTTGGGCCAGACTTTCGAAGGAGCACTGGTCCGGGGTTAAAATAAAGATGACCCTCGGCCTCGCGAAAACCCGGGAAAAAGGCTTAGGTGGCAAATGGTAAAACCAATGTTGGGCCTTCTTTGGACGAGTCTTATTCAAAGCGAACTGTCAAGGGGTCCCATAAATCACCCAACCGTAAGGAACGCAAAATCAAGGAACATAACACCGGTATGACGGAAACTATGGTGGCAAGAGTGGAACAAAACACCAGGCATAAGGCCTAGCCTTCCACCCTTTACCAAGTATATAGATGTATTAAACATAGCAGATATATTTTGTGATATCCCCAACAAGTAAACATGTTCCAAAAGGAACAACATCTCCATGTTCAACAAGGAACAAACTTCACTTCACCGCAACTAGCAACGCTATAAGAGGGCTGAGCAAAGCGGTAACATAGCCAATCAACGGTTTGCTAGGAAAAGGATGGTTAGGGGCTGACATGGCAATATGGGTGGCATGATATAGCAAGTGGTAGGCATCGCAGCATAGGCATAGCAAAAGAGCGAGCAACTAGCATAGCAAAGATAGAAGTGATTTCGAGGGTATGGTCATCTTGCGCAATGTTCTCGAGTTGTCGAAAGCTTGATCCTCGTAAGCGTTCTCAACAGGTTCCTCGTTCACGTACTCGTCTCCCGGCTCTACCCAAAGCAAGAACACAAACAAAGGAACCACAATAAATCACGGTGCAATGCACAATCAACATGATGCAAAACATGACATGATATGCGAGATGTGATATGCAATGCGTATGTGCGCTCCGGAAGGAAAATGATGAACCAGGCATCAACTTGGCAAACCAAGTATGCCACTGGAAAGATGAGATGATTTCGGTTGAAATCGATATAAAGATCACCGGAATCGGATGCACGGTTTGCAAATGACAAGCAAAACAAGAATGGCACAAATCTGCCATTAACAGCATGATGCCACTTAGCAAGCAACAATAAATTAAGCTACTGCACCCAAACGTACCAACAAAGTATATGGCAGTGATCTACACAAGATGCTTGACAAAATATGAGCACTGAGCTACGGCTAGTTCACATCATAACAGGTTCAAACAAGCACGGCAAAAGTGCACAAAATATCAGGCTGGACATGGCAAAAACAGCATCAGGTAGCAATATTCAGAGCAGCAAAACTACATGCTACAGGACCTTAAAATAGCAAAACAAGGCATGGCATGAATCTACTCAAAGCATAGAACAAAAGTCCCTTACTGACCATAAGCCAAAAAGGATCAGAAAATATAGTAACACCCATGTCAATATTGAAAGTTTCGTTAACAGATTCAGCAACATGGCATGTCCAAAACTGATAACAAGTAGGCATGTTTACAAGCTCAATGCACTCACTACAGAGCCTTATATGATACACTAAGCATACATACATCAAGAAGACATGGCATAGAAGACATAAATGGAAAGAACAATAATATAGCATACACGGATCAACCACAACAACCTTGGCAAAATTGAATAACATGTAAACAATCTGCCAGGAAACATTTGATAGCAAAAGTAGAGCTCGATTGACTCAAGCTATGGCACTCCATAATTGCAAACAAAGGCATGGACGTATAGAGCAAGACATGTTTAACAAAACATCCTTACTGAAGTATCTCAAAATATGCATGGATCTCTTGGTAGAATCAAGGTAACATGGCATCAAAATATCAGCAAAACAGAGCTGAAATCAGCAACATCAGGACACCTACTTTGCATGCTTGTGCTAGTCACCACATAGATCACAAAAATACATGGCATACACCCCTGGAAAGATGGTATGGCATATTACAAAACACATGTAGGACTCAAATTCATAGGGTGCACACATCAATCGTAGCAAAAATAACAAAAGTGCAAGTTCTGTTAAGAAACAGAAACTAACATCACATAGCCCTCTTCTAACAGCATTTCGGGCATCAAGATGAGCTCAAATAAAAATGATGCAATGAGATGAAATGATCTACTCTTCGAGGCGAACATTTTGATATATTATACGTGCAAAATGGAGCTACAGATGCAAAGTTACGCTACGTTGAAAATGCCACAAAATATACTCAGAATTAAAAACTTAGAAGAAATTAGAGGGGGAAAAAGTCAACGGCTCGGTAGATCGGGATCCGGCCGATCCGGATCGAGGGCGGCGGCGGCGGTGGTTCCTCGCCGGAGAGGGAGAAGAGGCGGGGCCGGGCCGAGGAGGTGGCGGCCGGAAGAGGGGGCGGCCGTGGGCAGTGGGTGGCATGGCCTGGCAGTGTGGCGAGGGCGGCTGGCCGAGGGAGTGGCGCGGCGGGTGGTGGCGACGAGGCGGCGGGATCTGGCGATGGCGCGGCCGGCGAGGGGCGGCGGCGGGCGTGATGGCGGGTGGCGGGCAGGCCGGGTGTATGAGCTTCGGGCGGCGGGATGATGGCGGGCTGGGCGGGCGGCGTGGGCGGGCGGCCGTGGGCCAGGGCGCTGAGGCGGCGGAGGCGGCGGGTGCCCACGGCACGCGCTGGTTGGTGCGACGCGGCTGCGGTTTCGTCGGGCGGCGGACGTGTCCGTCTGGCGCGGGAGGAGTTTTAGGGTTTCGGGGGAAGAAGACCCGGATTGGAATGGGGGTTTGTTTAAATAGGCATAGAGGGAGCTAGGAGAGTCCAAATGAGGTGTAGTTTTCGCCCACACGATCGTGATCGAACGACGGAGAGCATGGAAATGACTTAGATGGGTTATTGGGCTGTTTTGAAGGGGTGTTGGGCTGCAACTTAAAAGAGGCCTTTGCGAGAGTGCGGTTAACCGTTGGAGTACCAAACGAGCTCCAAATGACCCGAAACTTGACCGGTGGTCTACGGGTGGTATACCAAGGCCACTAGACAAACCACAGTCCATTCCGAGAAGGTTTAGTACCCGCTCACGGAAAAACGTAAAAGGGGCCGCCGGGGGAGATAGGAGTGCCGGATTGCAAAACGGACAACGGGAAAAATGCTCGAAATCATGAGACGAACACGTATGCAAATGTGATGCACATGATGACATGATATAAAATGCATGACATGGGCAAAATGCAAAATGAAGAAAAAACCCAACCACGGAGGGAATATCATAACACAATGCCGAAAATGGCAAGAGTTGGAGTTACAAATATGGAAAGTTACTTCCGGGGTGTTACATCAATGTTCTAGGAACAACTCAGGATGACACCTTCTCGGACTGGTGGATGAGGGAAAGGGGAAAATTTAGGGGAGCAGACAGAAGAGGTTTCGATACGCTGGTGACGGCCGGGGCTTGGATACTTTGGAAGCAAAGAAATGCAAGGGTGTTCAACAGACACGACTGTCGGTGTCAAAACCGACGGATCTCGGGTAGGGGGTCCCGAACTGTGCGTCTAGGCGGATGGTAACAGGAGACAAGGGACACGATGTTTTTACCCAGGTTCGGGCCCTCTCGATGGAGGTAATACCCTACTCTGCTTGATTAATATTGATGATATGGGTAGTACAACAAAGAGATCTACCACGAGATCGAGAGGCTAAACCCTAGAAGCTAGCCTATGGTATGATTGTTGTTCGTCTATCGACTAGCTTTGGCCTCGGTTTATATAATGCACCGAGGCCTAGGATAACAAGAGTCCTAACCCGAATCGCCGGTGGGGAGGAGTCCTTGTCTTGATCGCCAAGTCTTGTGGAATCTTCCTTGTATGCGGCAACCGTCCGGACTGGCCCATGAGTATCTGACCATGGGGATCCTCGGCCCAATCCAAGCGATCGAGAGACGGCGTGGTGAGTACCCCTAGTCCGGGACACCGTCGATAGCCCCTGAACCGGTCTTCAAGTTGGGGACGCTCCTCGATTCTTCGAACTGTTCTTCATCTTGATCGCCGGTCTTGAAAACTGGTTCAACAAATTTTCTCATCTTCGATCTTGAGGATCGCCTAAGTGCACACGAAGAGTTTACACGTTGGGTATCCGAGAGCCCTTTAAGTTTCGGCCTTTATCAATGCCTTGTTATTTTTATGCCACGCCTCGGGTTTGAAGTTATTCCGGAGGCGGTGTCCTCTTCGTCCGAGCTCTAACGCCGGACTGCATTCGAGTATCTTTTGCAGCCGAGCACCAATGCCGGACTGCTTCCAGCTCTATCGCGGACTATGTATCCGAGCTCCAACGCCGGACGGTATCCGAGCTCCAACGCCGGACTATGTATCCGAGCTCCAACGCCGGACTGTATCCGAGGTGTCGTAAATCACCTTGGTTCAAAGAAGTTTGAAGGAGTTTATCCGAGCTTAATGCCGGAAATGCCCTCTATGGAGCCAGCCACTAGCGTCCGAGCTTTATGTCGGACTGCTTCCAAGGTGGTGCACCACCCGAATGTGGGCGATTTTTGTCAATATTTTTATTGGTGCAATTTATTCTCTGCCGAGATACATAGCGATAGCCCACAAGGTGTGTATCGGTCTAAAACCGAGATGCACGAAGGATGACGTAAGACCGCTGATCCATGAGTCACCGAGACTCGGGTTGATTTGCAAAATCGGCACGGGATCAAGTCCTAACTCGGCAGAATACTTGGGACACAAAAGCGGCGTGCTCAGTCCTCGAGACTCGGGTTGGGTGCGGCCGACCAACCGAGGATCAAAATCTCCTTGAAGCTCAGATTGCACTTAAAATTTTACGCATAGAACAGCAATGCATTAGCCCCGAGACGCTAGTCGGGTGGCAACACCGGATCGAGGATTGATGTTCCCTTTAATATTTGTAAATAATAAGCCCGAAGCCCAAGAGCCCCGAGCCTTAATGCGGCACGGGTGGCGAATTAAGGATCGATATCCATAGTAAAATCACAAATTATGTGTAATGACTCAATGTATCCAAGTACTTTATGTCATTAATGCTCGGATCCGCATTGTACAAAACTTTGTTGACCGACCATTGGCTTCAACCTCCTCGGCCAATAGCCGAGGAGTGTTTGTCCTTCTTTATAAAGCCTTTACGAGGGCAAAGATTTACGACAAACAAGGCAATCTGGCCATACGGTTTTATAAACAAAGGTACGCAGAGAGATATGTTATATTACTGTTTAACTGAAAAAATGTCTTCCAAAGAAAATAGTCCCGCTATCGGTTCCTTTCTTTGGGTTGTCATGCTAAGCATGATCATGAAACCTCAGCTCAATGTAAGAGCAAAATATTGAGGATTTAGTTTGGGAGACCAGTTACTAGCCCCGGTAGTGTTGGTGACGATCGAGGTCAAGCGAAACACTTCACCAATTTTATGAATGGCCCGTCATTTAATATAGTCATCGGATCGCTGACCAGTTTACACCTATTGTGACGATCGGTTTTGGCTTTCTCCATCGAGGTGCTTGACCATGCAGTGGAAGCACAATCGCGATGGTTCTCCTTTGCACACCTAGCCGAACAAAGTGGAACGAGGAGGCAAGCGAGCCAGGCAACCCAACCATTTTCGAAGACACAACCAAACTGATGCATATATAGCAATATCCGAGAATGTTTTGCGAATCTCTAAAGGTGTCCGACGTTGCCTTTGCGAGACTTGCTGAAAACACACAAATAGTTTAAAAGTGCCAAAAGCTTGGAAAACCAAAAACGCCATAAAAACATGGCGTCCGAACAAGATCAAGTGTTCGTGCCAATCCGAAAATTGGACTTTAGAAGAAAAAAGTGCTTCTGCCGTGCTTTAACATGACACATCCTATCTCAAGACTTCAAGCGCGGCCAGCCAGCCTACTTCGGTCTCCCATCCCGAAGGTGGAGTACTTCTCATTAGGCCAGTTTAGAAAACTAAACTCTAGCGGTTTTGAGAGAGAAATTAGGCTCCCGGCTAGTGACCGCACTTTTCGTGTCAAGAAAAGGAGTGATAAATAATAATAATAACTCTGCAGCGACTAAGAAGAAAAACACTTATTATAAAAGCGGCTCAAATAAACATAAGAGCCCCCAAGTGACTTGGGTAAAGAATGATTCTATGTACCAAGTACTTATATCATATCTATGTTCAACCGAACTTTAAACGCGTCTTAACCGACCGTCGGCTTCTCCTCTTGATCAAGGACCGAAAAGTGTTATGTACTCCATCCGTCGAGAATATCGACGGTGTTTCCAATAACCAGGCAATCAGGTCATAAGGCATAACGAGCATAAAGCGCTCAGAAACTTATGCTATATTCTCGATAAAGTGTAAGAAGCATCTTGAAGAAAATAGTACCCCACCGATACCTTTCTTGGTGCTCATTGTTAATATGAGACTTGTGCAATAGATTTTTTGTACTCATGAGTTCCGTTGTGTGCCGACCATTATTGAAAATAGTAAGAGCGCTAGCTTTCGGCTTCACCCAGTCTGAGGTCCGGCTCGGGTGACCCAATCGTGACAATCGCAGAGGTGCTCCCTTTACTCCCTAGCCGAATAATCGGGAACGTAGGGGTAAACACAGGAGCGAGGCAACCCAGCTTGCAAATCGCTTAAGTCAATATGGTGCATATTGTGGCATAATACACGAACAAGGAACAAAGCCGTACAAGTATAATCATATGCAAGAGGAAAAGCTTCATGAAGGAAGCCCCAAATGAATTGGGTATTTGAATTTATGCGTCACAAACAAAGTTTGGACAAAAAGAAATTTTTACAAGCAATTTTTTTCCGAAAAAGTATAATGCTTGGTCGAACCGAACACAAGTTAGAAATTAAAGCTTTGAGCATGAAAGCGACTTAGCTGGTTAATGTGTTCGATATTGATGACGCGGTCCGAGCTTGATACGGGACAAGGTTCCATCCCTCAAGCCGGTCCCGAGGTGGTGGAGCGGAGAGCTCGACACGCCGAAGTGGTGACATAGCACGGTCAATCTGAGACCGGCAGAGTGACTTGAAATCCCGGATCATTTACATGCACAAAAATGGTGCAAACCGGAGATAATAGTAATAATAATAATTAAAAATCATTGCATAATAAATAATTTATGCAAAGTGAGTAATAAAAGAAATATGGCCTGGGGCGAAGTCAATGTCGATGCAGGTCGTCGGCGTAATGCAATAAAGGCGTGGCAAAGCACGGATTCACTGTGTCGGTCCGAAGTTTGGATCTGGCGTTCACGGACTATGTCGAAAACCGACCGAACCATCATGCGACCGCCGATAATGCGGCCACCATTTGATAGACCTGTGTACATATGATGGACAAACCAGAGTAATAATTTCTTGGAAAAAATGAACCCAAACAAGCAAAAAATACTGGGATTAATAGCACCTGGTTTATTTGTTGTAGCAATCCGAAGGGAGGTGATTCCCAAAATTGCGACTCGATCCGCGCACCCATTGCCTGGTCGGCTAGTGATGCCGAAGTGTCCGGAGTAGGTTGATGAAGAGATGGCGAAGCCCCCGGTCCAGCCGAGATGTCGAAATAGGTCGGCGTGATGGACACCGGCTTGAAGAAGCAATAGTGCGCCCTGCCGATGCGGTCGTGGACGTGGTCGATGCCGCTTGATGAAGCGACCGTGCGGCGATGCGGTATGCCGCTCCGTGTAATCCGTGGGGCGGCGATGTTGGTGATGATTTATCCTTCGCGATGCCGGACTCTTGTTCGGCTTGCCGAGATGATGATCCGAAGAAGTTGAGCTCGGCTCAACAAAGTGACGACGTGTCTAGCGTAGGTCGGCAGCCGTGGAGCAATATTGCCGGACTGGTTTGACACCAGCATGATATTGAAGATAGTGGGATGTGTTCGGAAACAAAACACAACACCCCATACAAAACTTTTTCAAAAAGGATGTCCGAAATCCCGTTCATAAAAAAGACGAACTCGGGTCGGGTTCGTTTTCACGCAGAAAACATATCCGAAAAGTGATGCACTAATCGGAAGGTTCCCGGAGTTTGGACGGTCGGATCGAGCTGAAATTTTGAGGGGTGGTAGATAGAGGAATTCCGCAGCTGATCAACGGTTGGATCTTCCAAAGGAAGTCCGAGCTAGAAGCTGGACACCACACCCTAAACTCGTTCGGATTCTCGTCCAGATTCAATGCGGCTCCGGTATATCGGAGATTGCCAGAGATTCCTCCATCGGAACTCGACGAAAATTTTCAAGGTTGTTGTAGACTCAATTCCGCACAATTCCACCGAAGCAATCGTTGAAACGATGCTTGAGGAGGCGGTGGCGGCGGACACAAGTCCGCTGTCCAGAAAAACAGTACGGTCGCCCGAGGGCAATGTTGACGTTGAGCCCCCGGGCTCCCTGGATGATTCCTCCATGATCTTGATAGAGATCGGAGTAGATGTTGATGAAGGCCCTCATCCGAACATGACGATCGGAGGTAGGGCGCGGTCCTTGGTCGAACCAAGGGGACCAGTCGAGCTGGTGACGAAGATGCCGAAGTCACAGTTGATCTGCAGGCGAGCCATCGACCTTTTGCCGAACACACAGCGGAGCTCTCAATGAAAGCACCAATGTCGGTGTCAAAACCGGCGGATCTCGGGTAGGGGGTCCCGAACTGTACATCTAGGCGGATGGTAACAGGAGACAAGGGACACGATATTTTTACCCAGGTTCGGGCCCTCTCGATGGAGGTAATACCCTACTCCCGCTTGATTAATATTGATGATATGGGTAGTACAAGAGTAGATCTACCACGAGATCGAGAGGCTAAACCCTAGAAGCTAGCCTATGGTATGATTGTTGTTCGTCTATCGACTAGCTTTGGCCTCGGTTTATATAATGCACGAGAGGCCTAGGATAACAAGAGTCCTAAGCCGAATCACGCCGGTGGGGGAGGAGTCCTTGTCTTGATCGCTATGTCTTGTGGAATCTTCCTTGTATGCGGCAACTGTCCGGACTGGCCCATGAGTATACGGCCATGGGGATCCTCGGCCCAATCCAACTGATCAGGAGACGACGTGGTGAGTACCCCCTAGTCCAGGACACCGTCAACGACCATCAGAAGCCGGCACCCCTTGCTACTAACCTAGTGCTCGATGAAATCATGACATGGCACACGGCAGGGCTTGGAGCGGGACGTCTACAACGTTTCGTGAGGAGTTAGTTTAGCGAGCATGGAGTTGGAATAGGTGTGTGTTTCCCATCCTGGGTTGTTCGCACCCAGGATGAGCTTCTTGTAAATAACTCTCTTTTCGTCTATAAAAATATGGTACGCCATTGGCGTACTCACGAAAAAAACAATGTTGAGGCCCAGCCAGCCGGTGTCCACGACAACGGGGAGCAGGGCGTGGTGCCTGTCCTCGTGAGTGTGCGACGACAAGGGAACGCCTCCTGCCAGCCTCCCTCGACATGGCCGCACCGCCTTGCCTCGCCATGCGCCAGGCCATGGACAAGAGAATTCGGGGGTGTTCCACCGCCAGCCCCTCCTTTCTGTTGGAGTTAAAGATGGCATAACCCGGCGTTGATTCGTGTCTTGGGTCCATTGACTAACTAGGTCAAGTAGCAACCTAGTGCGCGTCCCAGTGGATTGACAAAAGGAGATCGTGCTACTAGGAATCAAGGATCAAGGCAGCCGGAGTTAGTGCTAGCTTTGTACTACGTTGCCGCCGGCCAGGAGAAGCTTCGTCGTCGTCGTCACACCGTCGTCGTGGCCGTGCAGCTCGTGTGGCACCATGTAAGCACACAGGTGAAGCTCTAGGTATATTTGATATACATGTTATTGATGTATACTTTACTAGTGTTTATAGCAACCCCTCGGTATTTGATACTGGTTCAGTTGCTAAAAGTAGTAACTCGAAACGGGAGTTGCAGAATGAACAGAAACTAGTTAAGGGTGAAGTAACAATGTGTGTTGGAAGTAGTTCCAAGATTGATATGATCATCATCGCACACTCCCTATACTTTCGGGATTAGTGTTGAACCTAAATAAATGTTATTTGGTGTTTGCGTTGAGCATGAATATGATTTGATCATGTTTATTGCAACACGATTATTCATTTAAGTTAGAGCATAATTGGTGTTCTGTTTACATGAAAAAAACCTTCTATGGACATACACCCAATGAAAATGGTTTGTTGTATCTCAATTGCAGTGATACACATATTCATAATATTTAAGCCAAATGATGCAAAATTAATAATGATAGTGCAACTTATTTGTGGCACTGCCGTTTAGGTCATATTGGTGTAAAGCGCATGAAGAAACTCCATGCTGATGGGCTTTTGGAATCACTTGATGCTTGCGAACCATGCCTCATGGGAAAGATGACTAAGACTTCGTTCTCCGGAACAATGGAGCGAGCAACTGACTTATTGGAAATAATACATACTGATGTATGCGGTTCGATGAGTGTTGAGGCTCGCGGCAGGTAACGTTATTTTCTGACCTTCACTGATGATTTGAGCAGATATGGGTATATCTACTTGATGAGACATAAGTATGAAACATTTGAAAAGTTCAAAGAATTTCAGAGTGAAGTGGAGAATCATCGTAACAAGAAAATAAAAGTTTCTACGATATGATCGCAGAGGTAAAATATTTGAGTTACGAGTTTGTCCTTCAGTTAAAACAATGTGAAATAGTTTCACTACTCACGCCACCTGGAACACCACAGTGTAATGGTGTGTCCGAACGTCATAACTGTACTTTATTAGATATGGTGTGATCTATGATGTCTCTTACCGATTTACCACTATTGTTTTGGGATTATGCATTAAAGATAGCTGCATTCACGTTAAATAGGGCACCATCTAAATCCGTTGAGACGACACCGTATGAACTATGGTTTAGCAGTAAACCTAAGCTGTCGTTTCTTAAAGTTTGGAGTTGCGATGCTTATGTGAAAAGGTTTCAACCTGATAAGCTCAAACCCAAATCGGAGAAATGTGTCTTCATAGGATACCCAAAGGAGACTGTTGGGTACACCTTCTAATCACAGATCCGAAGGAAAAATATTCGTTGCTAAGAATGGATCCTTTCTAGAGAAGGAGTTTCTCTTGAAAGAAGTGAGTGGGAGGAAAGTAGAACTTGATGAGGTAAGTGTACGTTCTCTCGAATTGGAAAATAGTTCATCACAGAAATCAATTCCAGTGATGCCTACACCAATTATTGAGGAAGATTAATGATGATGATCATGAAACTTCAGATAAAGTTACTACCGAACCTCGTAGGTCAACCAGAGTACGGTCCGCCCCAGAGTGGTATGGTTATCCTGTTCTGGAGATCATGTTACTTGACCATGACGAACCTATGAACTATGAGGAAGCGATGATGAGCCCAGATTCCGCAAAATGGTTTAAGGCCATGAAATCTGAGATGGGATCCATGTATGAGAACAAAGTATGGAATTTAGTTGACTTGCCCGATGATTGGCAAGCCATTGAGAATAAATGGATCTTCAAGAGGAAGACGGACGCTGATAGTAGTGTTACTATCTACAAAGCTCGAATTGTCGCAAAATGTTTTCGACAATTTCAAGGTGTTGACTGCGATGAGATTTTTTCACTCGTATCGATGCTTAAAAGTCTGTCCGAATCATGTTAGCAGTTGCCGCATTTTATGAAATCTGGCAAATGGATGTCAAAACTACATTCCTTAATGGATTTCTTAAAGAAGAGTTGTATATGATACAACCAGAAGGTTTTGTCGATCCTAAAGGTGCTAACAAAATGTGCAAGCTCCAGCGATCCATCTATGGACTGGTGCAAGCATCTACGAGTTGAAATATACGCTTTGATGAGTTGATCAAAGCATATAGTTTTATCTGAGACTTGCGGTGAAGCTTTGTATTTACAAGAAAGTGAGTGGGGGCACTACATCATTTCTGATAAGTATATGTGAATGACATATTGTTGATCGAAAATAATGTAGAATTTTCTGGAAAGCATAAAGGAGTATTTGAAATGAGTTTTTCAAAGAAAGACCTCGGTGAAGCTGCTAACATATTGAACATCAAGATCTATAGAGATAAATCAAGACGCTTGATAAGTTTTTTCAATGAGTACATACCTTGACAAGATTTTGAAGTAGTTCAAAATGGAACAGTGAAAGAAAGAGTTCTTGCCTGCGTTGCAAGGTGTGAAATTGAGTAAGACTCAAAGCCCGACCACGGCAGAAGATAGAAAGAGAATGAAAGTCATTCCCTATGCCTCAGCCATAGGTTCTATAAAGTATGCCATGCTGTGTACCAGACCTATCGTATACCCTGCCCTGAGTTTGGCAAGGGAGTACAATAGTGATCTAGGAGTAGATCACTAGACAGCAGACAAAAAATTAGCCTTAGTGGAATAAGGATATGTTTCTCGTTTATGGAGGTGACAAAAGGTTACGTCGATGCAAAATTTGACACCGATCCAGATGACTCTGAGTCTCAATCCGGATACATATTGAAAGTGCGAGCAATTAGCTAGAGTAGCTCCGTGCAGAGTATTGTAGACATAGAATATTTGCAAAATACATGCGGCTCTGAATGTGGCAGACCCGTTGACTAAACTTCTCTCACAAGCAAAACATGATCACACCTTAGTACTCTTTGGGTGTTAATCACATAGCGATGTGAACTAGATTATTGACTCTAGTAAATCCTTTGGGTGAATCCTTTGAGTGTTGGTCACATGGCGATGTGAACTATGGGTGTTAATCACATGGTGATGTGAACTATTGATGTTAATCACATGGTGATGTGATCTAGATTATTGACTCTAGTGCAAGTGGGAGACTGAAGGAAATATGCCCTAGAGGCAATAACAAAGTTATTATTTATTTTCTTATTTCATGATAAATGTTTATTATTCATGCTAGAATTGTATTAACCGGAAACTTAATACATGTGTGAATACATAGATAAACAGAGTGTCACTAGTATGCCTCTACTTTGACTAGCTCGTTAATAAAAGATGGTTAAGTTTCCTAACCATAGACATGTGTTGTCATTTGATGAACTGGGTCACATCATTCTCTAATGATGTGATTATGAGATTATGCTATTTGATCATTTAGTATGTTGCTATTGCTTTTTTCATGACTTATACATGTTCCTATGACTATGAGATTATGCAACTCCCGAATACCGTAGCAACACCTTGTTTGCAATCAAACGTCACAACGTAACTGGGTGATTGTAAAGATGCTCTACAGGTGTATCCGAAGGTGTTTGTTGGGTTGGCATAGATCGAGATTAGGATTTGTCGCTCCGAGTATCGGAGAGGTATCTCTGGGCCCACTCGGTAATGCACATCACTACAAGCCTTGCAAGCAATGTGACTAATGAGTTAGTTGCGGGATGATGCATTACGGAACGAGTAAAGAGACTTGCCTGTAACGAGATTGAACTAGGTATTGAGATAACAACGATCGAATCTCGGGCAAGTAACATACCGATAACAAAGGGAACAATGTATGTTGTTGTGCAGTTTGACCGATAAAGACCTTCATAGAATATGTAGGAGCCAATATGAGCATCCAGGTTCCGCTATTGGTTATTGACCGGAGATATGTCTCGGTCATGTCTACATAGTTCTCGAACCCGTAGGGTCCCACGCTTAACGTTCGATGACGATTTGTATTATGAGTTATGTGATTTGATGACCGAAGTTTGTTCGAAGTCCCGGATGAGATCGGGGACATGACGAGGAGTCTCGAAATGGTCGAGACGTAAAGATCGATATATTGGAAGGCTATATTCGGACATCGGAAAGGTTCCGAGTGATTCGAATATTTTTCGGAGTTCCGGGGAGTTACGGGAATTCGTCCGGGGAGTCAATGGGCCTTAATGGGCCTTAGTGGGAAGGAGAGGCAGCAGCCAGGAGGTGGCGCGCGCCCCTCCGAAGCCCAGTCCGAATTGGACAAGGGGTTTGGGGCGCGGCCCCCCTCTCCCTTCCTTCTCCCCTTCCCCTCCTTTCCCCCTTCTCCTAGTTGGACTAGGAAAGGAGGAAACCTACTCCTACTAGGAGTAGGAATCCTACTCCCTTGGCGCGCCCCTCCTAGGGCCGGCCTCCTCCTCCCTCCCTCCCATATATACAGGGGCAGGGGGGCACCCCAAGACACACAAAGTTGATCATTGATCTCTCTTAGCCGTGTGCGGTGCCCCCCTTCACCATAATCCACCTCGATCATATCATAGTGGTGCTTAGGCGAAGCTCTGCGTCGGTAACTTCATCAACACCTTCACCACGCCGTCGTGCTGACGAAGCTCTTCCCCGAAGCTCTACTGCATCGTGAGTTCGCGGGACGTCACCGAATGAGCGTGTCTTTGAACGCGGAGGTGCCAGACGTTCGATCATCGGGATCGGTCGATCGTGAAGACGTACGACTACATCAACCGCGTTGTCATAACGCTTTCGCTTTCGGTCTACGAGGGTACGTGAACGACACTCTCCCCTCTCGTTGCTATGCATCACCATGTCCTTGCGTGTGCGTAGAATTTTTTTTAAAATTACTACGTTCCCCAACATGCAATTCATGACTGTCCTACCAAATGGAAAAGTTGGTTACCCCAAGCAGAGTTCTTGTACAACTCTACATTTCACTCCTCACCGGGATGTACTCCTTACAAAGCTTTATGTGGGCGTGATCCCAACATTGGACAGTTGGCAGGTACTCACACTTCTCTCAATGAGGAAGTCCATAGTTGACTCACTACTCACATTGAACACACTAGCAGACTAAAAGAACATTTACAGAGAGCACAAGTAAAGTACAAACACTATGCTGACTAAAACAGATCTCCCAGGGAATTTTCAGAAGGGAAACAAGTGTATCTGAGGCTGCAACCTTATGCTCAATCTTCAGTGGTTAACATGCCCTATCCCAAGTTGGCGTTGAAATACTTTGGTCTGTTCAAAGTCGTCGCAAAAATTGGAGCTGCGGCTTACAAACTGGAATTACCCAAAGGAAGTCAAATTAATTCGGTGTTTCATGTCTCTCAATAGAAATCACATGTGCCAGACCACACACCAGTGTTCACAGTGTTACCCAAACCTCTAGATTTATCGGTTCCAGGCGTGTTACCTGAACAGATACTGGACATGCGCTTGGTCAAGAAAGGTAATGCGGCTCATTTGTAGGTACTGATCAAATGGACTTCGGTACCAGAGTCAGTAGCTACTTGAAAAGATTACGAAGTGGTCAAAGCACGATTCCATGATGCACCAGCCTGGGGATCAGCTGGTTCTCAAGGGGAGGGCAATGTCAGTATCGAGCTACTGTCATTGGGCGTCAACCAACGCGAAAGGCGTATTCAAAAGAAGAAGACGTAAAGGAAGTGGCGGGAGGTTCGAATTGGTGTGGCCTTGTACCGCGTGGGCTTGAGTGCGTGTAGCGGGCCATGAGCCGTGTGTAATGAGAATAGCATACAAGCTGACTGTGGGGATCCGTTCAGGGCATCATTGAAATGGAAATTCGAATTCTAGCTTATCTCTCTGAGCTTCTCTCTCTATCGTCGCCGTCCGTATCTTTCTTGTCTGCTGACCTCGTCTTCCCCGGCCAACCTCACCGGCGACGAGCCCCAAATCCGGCGGCCTCCTTCGGCCAAAGGCAAGGGTGTGACAACGGTCGTTACATTTTCCAGGGCCCCACATTCCAGCAGAAGAGATTCCTCTCCTGGCCCACCCGATGGTAGGGCCGACCCGATCCAGACCCCTACCCATCCCAACTGGATCTTATCCGTCCAATGCGAACGAGGAGGAAGATCCATCCAACACAAAATTCCTCGCCTCTCCCCACACCACACACGGCGAAGGCCCGGTGGTGCCCGCGGGGAAGCAGCCGACCGACGCCGCAATGGCCGCGTCCCTCCGCTCCCCGCCGCTCGTGCCCGCCGCCGCCGCCTTCCGCCGCTGCCGCGCCGCCGTCGTCGTCTGGGCCTCCTCCTCCTCGTCGTCCTCGTCCTCGGCCGTGTCGTCCGCTCCCAAGGCGCGCTTCGTCGCCCGCCGCTCCGAGTCCACCTCCGTACAGCAGCTCGCCCGCCCCCTCGGTACGCCAACCCTAGCTCCGACCAGGAGCTTCCCCTCACCTCACCTCCCCTAGCGATCTCCTGACACGTTACCGTCTGTCTGTCCGCATATGTATGCAGCGGAGTACATGGGCCTGCCGGCGAGCCAGTACTCGGTGCTGGACGCGGAGCGCATCGAGCGCGTCGACGAGTCCACCTTCCGCTGCTACGTCTACCGCTTCCGCTTCTTCGCGCTCGAGGTCTGCCCCGTCCTCCTCGTTCGCGTCGACGAGGAGCCCAACGGCTGCTGCATCCGCCTCCTCTCATGCAAGGCAAGCATCAAGCATCCTGCACCTGCAGTAACTAGATACTCAGTGCTTCACTGATGGCGGGCGGATGATGTGTCTGCGACTAGCGAGTGCTGAAAAATGTTTTGGTTGTGCAGCTGGAGGGTTCACCCCTTGTGGAGGCGCAGAATGACAAATTCTCGGGTGAGGTTGTCCGCCTCTTCATGTTTGTACCGTCTTTCCATTGCTGGACCAGGCAGATTCCTTAGCGTCCTAGACTAGAGCTGGATGATACTAATTCCGTTACTGTCTCAATGGCACTGCACGTAATTTTAAACTGCGATGATGGGATCAATTCCTCAAAGAAGCTTTGGAATTCATTTACTAGTTACGATGATGCCGGATAGCATGGATTACACCAATCACGTGGATTGTGAGATACAATTGCACTGTACTGGACGAGTAAACTACAAAGTGGTGACCAAAAGAAGCCCATCAATCACAATGATGCATACAACATTCTGGTTTCCTGTGCTTGTCACGGTTCATCCCCCTCCGTTCTCAAATAATTGTCTTTCTAGCCATCTCAAATGGACTACAACATACGGATGTATGTAGACATGTTTTAGAGTGTAGATTCACTCATTTTGCTCCGTATGTAGTCACTTGTTGAAATCTCTAGAAAGACAATTATTTAGGAACGGAGGAAGTAGTTGTCATGATCATTGTTTTCTTGGGTTGTTTGCTCTTTGCACTTATCTAACTAAATAATTGGTACTTCCTCTGTAAAGTAATATAAGAGCGTTTTAGATCACTAAAGTACTAGTGATCTAAACATTCTTATATTACTTTACGGAGGAGTACATCCAAAAAAAGAAACTCAATAGTTTGTATGCACAATCCACACGGTAAAAAATAATTGGAGGGACTTTCTTTCATCAGACTTAGTGGCACAGCGGAGTTGCATGATTCACTCTATTAATATGCGTGATTTCATAGTTGTATTTAGCATTTCGAAAATTAAATATTCAATTGTTGTTCCAGGAAATCATTGACATGATTTAATGTCGGATGCAGCTTCCATGGTGAATAGGGTTTTCTGCAACAGCAGTTCAGAGGGTTCGACACTTCAACAACTTACATCGGATGCTACAATCGAGGTAATTCAGTCTCTAGCTCTCAGCTGGCTTCATCTAAACATCACTGAAAGTTCTTGGGCTGAACCTTATTTGTATGATAATTTTCAGGTTGCAATTGACATTCCCTTTCCATTTCAAGCACTACCAGTTGAAGCTATTGAATCAAGTGGCAGGCAAGTGCTTGAGCAATTACTCCGAGTCATGCTTCCACGATTTCTGAAGCAGGTCAGTAAAATACTGCTTTGCCTTTTCCCTATGACAGCCTTTTGTTTAGTCCATTTTTTATCAGCTCAGCTTGCATTTTTTATTTCTTCGATGCACTGTGTTTGAGGAAAGAAAATTCTTCAATGTACTGACTCATTTTTTACCATTGCAACCTCGTATAATTTTGTGATAGAGTAAACTCAAGGATGTGTTGTTCTACTTCTATGCAAGTAATAAAGTAATGGTGCGTCAAGTTCAGAAGATTTTTTTCTTCTGAAAATCAAAGTCTCCTTCATTTCATTACTCATATATGAAGTTATGAACTAGATCTAGGTTGATTAGTTATATTTCAAAAACACACAGAATACTTGCGCACAGTTGCATAAATAGAAAAAATGCACAAGGATTCATGCCCACAGCCTGGTAATACAGCGTGGCTTACCGTAGCGTCAGAGAACGGTAATGTTCTAGCCTGTTCCAACTAACTTGGAGCACGGCCCTGAGGCCTGACGCTCCCACTGCGCCCCAGTAACTCGCTCCGGCTGGGTGCTGCATACAAGGGCGGAACATCAATTTGGTTAGTTACCATTGAGTAGGCATTCGCATGCTTATTGGTTATCACTTATCAGCGCTCGTTTCTTGATGAAACCGCCAGCGTGGCCACTGTTATCACATTTTGTTTCTGCCACATTTGTCGATATCTGAACTGTCACGCATGATCTAGTTTTACTTTACTTGCGTTTTTTCCAATCATCACTCTCATTTCTAAACTAGATGCCCCCAAAAGTTAATATATGAATTAGTTTATGCTGATTAATGCCAGCTGGAAGTGTCTCGAGTCGAACCATTTGTTGCCTTCAACACTTGCTGTATTTGTGTGTTTTTTTTGCGGGTTGCTGTATTTGTGTTGATACTTGGCCCAGCATTATCTGCTGATTTTTGGTGTTGTTTCTTTCAGCTTGATAAAGACTACCAAGCTTGGGCTTCCGGCGATTCTTCAAGGAAACCACTTGGCACTGGGGAAATATGAAGCTGACCATAGGCGTAATGATAGTTTTTCTTGTTTATTAATCTAGTTGATGTGCTCGTACATGATCCACTTCCTCATGATAGTCTATCCTTGGAACTCTCGTGGTTGTATATTGTCATCCCACAGTCATTTGATCGACTCATGTGTTTTCTCTTCTTTCAAAAGGAGGTTCAAACCCCTAGCCTCTGCATCATTGTGAATTTGTGATGCACACGACTTGTGACCCATGCGCTTGTTTCTGGTGTGTGACTTTTGTTTTTCGCACCGCTTGTAGCCACAGGCCGCAGTTTCGGCCGCAGCGCCTTGCTGTAATTTGCTGTAAGATCATGAGCATCTGACCGGTCTTTCTTCATATGTACGGTACGGTGACAACTAGGTCTTGAGTAATTGCAAGAGCAACTTGGCATGGAGCCGCTGCCCAGCAGCAGCAGTCAGCAGTATACACTACTAGGGAAAAGGCTAGCAGCAGCGCAGGTTTTAGGTGTATCAGTAGCGCGGGGTGGGGCGCTATTAATAAGGCGCTACAGCTAACATATAGCAGCAGCGCGGTTACTGGGAGCACGCTACTGCTAGTAGCTCTAGCGCCCTTTGCAGCAACGCGCTACTGCTATAGCGGCGCTGCTACTAACTTCTATACACTCGCTACTGCTAATTTAACAGGTTTTTTGTTTTTTTTTTGGCATATTTGTTTTGTATTTGAACAGGCTTTATAGAAGAATCTTTAGCACATAGAAATGTCATCATGATACACATACAAATGCCTGCAAGACCACGAATATAATCATAGCATATACATACAAATAGTCTCATCATAATCATCATCCAACACAAAGTGGTCTCTCGTCATCATCTCGAAAATAGCGATACAAGTCCTTGATTACTTGCAAATACATCGTCATCCATCTAAACAATGGTATACGCGAGAAGAGCTATCACTTTGAGTACATGAGTTCGTATCCTCTCTCGCATTAGCGTGAACCTAAACTAACTCATGCGTCTGTCTCGAAACCGGAAACCGGCAACACTGGGCACGACACTCCGGCCACTCATCGTATATATACTCTGGCGTAGCACTTCTTCGCCATCGATGATCTATGCACCTGCATCGTCACATGAGTCGATGATATGCAACATATATAGTTGAGCAACAGAAAAAGACAGACTTGACAAAAATAGAAACAACATATCATAAGCATAAATAACAAAGTTCATCATACCCAAAATGCCCTAACTAGAGTGATCTTCGCTAGTCGAGGAGGAGGACGGTTTAATTACATCACAAATAAAGTTTCACTGCGCATAACTCAAAATTTTGTCATACGGAAAGTATGGACTAAACAGACACATTGTCATATATCCACAATCACTCCAACATGCCGTGCCATCCATCGAGGTTAGGGAGATAGTCCCCGAGCTTAGTGAAAGGCTTCATGTCGAGACGCTGAGAGGCTATCCATGTTCAGACGTCTTCCCGCGACATTTGTCCTTCTCCGTAGAACATCCCTGTTTTTCCGACGACCTCTTCCATGATGGTTTGGGCAAGTTCGCGCTGGATGTTATAGAACTCAGCTCGAAGTCGATGATCCTCGATATCTCCTATGTCCTTTGCCCATTGCAGAATATGGGCATCGCCAGATGTAGGTGACATTTGAAGGTTCGGTGATCTAAATGCATACTCTAGCATGTGGTGTAGGACATAGAATCCATCATTAAGAGAATCGTTCGGTTCTTTGGATGCAGCAGAAGTCGGTCTTATGGCGAAGGCCCCGCCGCCCTTCTCTTCTTGTCCCTAACCTCTCCACCCCTTGCTTGGTAGTAAAACATAGCACTGTCGAGAACATCTTTTATGTGGGTGTAATCCTTTTTGTGAATGTTCTTCGACGAGTCCAAGTAAAGAGTGTGGGAGAATCGTGGGTAGAGGATGATGAGGACGGCGCGACAGCCGCTGCGCAAAATAAGTACACCTCAAATTAATTAACCTCCACCGTGCAAATGAATTATTGAAATCGAAGGAAGGATAGCAGCGCGGACGACTTACACGGGATGATAAGGCACGAGAATCGCCTCCTTGTCCTTATTGGCGAGCATGAAACCGACGATGTAATCCCTCGCGATTCACGCTGCTCTGCATGCACTCCCAAGAAGCTCTCGTGCATGTAGTACGGGTCAGCGACACAGATATGACGATCTGCTCAACCCCAATGATGTAGTTCATGTGCAAGGCATAAAGGCGGACAAACGTAAAATCCAGCTTCTTCACGTGAAACATGTCGAATATGTAATCGAATCGGAGGAAGAACTTATCCGCAGGGAAGCCGTCGACGCACGACATTTGCCGCGAACGTTAACCACGCATGTGGGTATCCTGGATCTTTCGAGGCGATGAGGCATTTCTCTACCCGCAACACCTCGTCATGAAGTCTCCTTAGATCACCGAATCTGGCCCGTAGCGCTGTTGCAGGTAGGATTGGTTGACCGGGGATATGCCATTTATCCGCATCGGGGATATCTATACTGTCCCTGAAGCCGAGGCTGCCGAGGCGGCTGGATCATAGAATCAGCTTTTTGCCTTTCCTCGCTCTCTTCCTAGACTTCTTTACTACGGAAGGTCGTCAATATACGTTGAGACGGTAATTCAGGCACCGACTCATGACGCTCAAACCACGAGGAGGCGCCGGTATAGACATACCGTTCAGCGCCATCGTCATCCTCATCCTCATCCATGGCGACGCGTCATCGGCGACTAATGGAGCCTCCTCCTTACCCCATCCGCTATCACCCAACCCGACACCCGACGCTAATTGGGTAGGTGGGGTGTTGATGTTCATACCTTTGCCGAGGCTGCGTGCTCGTGGGTGTGCTCTCGGCCGCCTCGCATTTAAGCAGACTCTTTAGCCACAACAGACCCACCCATTGCAACAATCACCAAGTCGCGCGGTGTCTCCTCGTCATCCACGGTGAGTGTTGGAGGAGGCAAATTATCGTGGCCCGGTTCGACATCGCCATGGAAACCTTGAAGACGTTTGGGGATCGGCGGTGTGGAACAATGGTTCCTTGGCTTCATTATCGCCGCCTTCCCCACAGCCACCTTTCGTCGCCGATGGTGTACAATATGGTGCACGGGTTTAAATCGGCCTGCAAAGAAAAGTCCGAGGCGTGAGACATCCGTAAGGCAACGAAAGCGGAGATTATACATTTATATTGAAGGGGCGGTGAGCCAGATACCGTGAGGGCGCTCAGCTCAATGAAGACGGCACCGCCGAGCACGTTCGGTCGGGAGCAGTCTGTAGCAGTCTTGCGGGAGAAGGTGCGGAGCGGTGCGGGAGCAAAGGGAGCGAGTGCGGGAGCAGTGCTCCCAAGAAGTCGACAAGGGAAAGTCCTCTGCATTTTTTTGGATTTTCCTTGTCCAAGTGATAACGCCCGTCACCAAGGAAGTAGACAAATCTGCAACCACCTGTTTTGCGGCAGCTACCGCTGTTGCGATCGTCGTGATGATTTCTTCTCAACCGCAATCTCAACCTTCTTGTCGATGTTTTCTTGATTAACCTCCGTCTTTCCTTTCTCTCCTCCGTGGTCTCACGGTAGTACTTCTTCCACGTGGCGCCGTCTCCGACACGTGCACGCGTCCATAGGACGGTCGAGTATCCACGGTTGTCGTTTCGATATGTTCAACGCCCGGTTGAATGGAGTGTCCCACTTGGCCTCGCCAATGCCTCGACGGCGAAGTCGCTTTCGCCGCAATCGGTGCTGCTCTCTCCGCAAAAGGCACAAGGATCGTTTACAAATATGACTAACGTGTGCAATCGAATTGATCGAAACTAAAATTACCAGCAGTCTCATGAACTCCGTAATGACCAAGATTGTCTCGTAAACCTTCTTGATGGGTCCCAACGGTGCGGGCCCTCGGGACGCCACGCTCCGCTGGACGGTGAAATCTGCCAAAGGGCAGGATGCCTGGACTCATGGCTTCCGCGTCCTCCTTGGCCCATTTGGACCTCTTTCCGCCCGTAACCACGGCTTCCGAGGTGGTGGCTCCCAATGTTCCTCTTTGAAGCCCCTTCATGTACTTAGACTTTTTTGGCAGCTTCGCCTCGCAAGCCTCCTTGAATATTTGAAACTGCTCTTCCGTGATTGTCGGATTATCCTTTACAATCTCGGAGTAGGGTTCCGTCGTTGATCTTTGCTTTCACTCGATTTTTCCGGTGGCCAACACGTTGCTAAACTTGGTCATGGCGTGTTTGTTTATCTTCTTCATTGTCGGGTCCTCGTGCGGATCTTCATAATCCTTCTCATTCCGCCCGGAACAAGAATATCTGGTGAAACTTCTTTAGGAGGAGCTCCTCATATTTTCTATCTTCGTAGTTTCTCATCATTGATGGTGGCGGTTTTACAGACGATGTAGCCAATTTGATTGCCGTAGCACGCTGGCTTCCTCGGCGCCTTTGGCTCAAAATTGCCGTCGTCCACCTCCGTGACCACCGATCTAGTAGTCCCGAGTTTGTTAGGAACCTGTTGCCTCTTTGCTTTTGGTTCTACATGGCCCCGCTCCCGAGGCAGCACCGGTCTCGGCGCCGGTCTCGATGCGGTCTGAATCTTAGCGTCGGTCTCGGTCTCAGCACCGGTCTGCGTGTCGGTCTCGATCCCGATGCCACCGGTGGGCCCAGCAACAACATTGGTTGATCGTCGAGACGGCTAAAATATTAAATCGCCGCCGGTAGACGTCGTCATAATCACCGTAACCCTGTCCTTCATCGTTGCTAGCCATGTTTCCTATGATTAAATCTAGTCAATTAATTCTAGACCTAATAAAATGAATAATGACATAAAAAAGGACTATTGTTTTGCAGGAATGTTGACTCCTTCATGGTGCGGCAAATCCCGGGCACTCGATATGTCCTAGTTTGTAGCACAAGTCATGCCGAAATTCACGGAAAATTTCGCATGACCTTTGCTAAAAAGTGGACAAATTGAGAACCTGAAATTTGCTTAATGAAATGAATCAACATTCCGCAAAATATAGGCCACTCAGCATCATTCCCTGGAAACAACAAAGCCACTTGGGCACGATCGAACAACTTCAATGAAAAGATATAACATGACCACTTCAATGAAAAATAAAATTTGCCTAAATTCTTTTCCTTGAAAAATAGTGGTCTTCTCAAAATCAAAACCTTTCAAAATGACCTCACAAAACACTTCTCGCCTAGGACAGAACCCAAATTATGTTGATCTAGCTATTCTCTCTCTCACACAAACACACATTATTATCTCTAACCCTTCTCGCCTAGGGCAGAACCCAATTAAATTGCAAAGGAACTCCATTTATCTAACCCTTCTGACCTAATGCTCTAAAACAAAATTTTCCTCTAACCTAGCCAACCTACTTAACCTAGCTTGTTAATCCAACGAACCTAATTAACCTACCTATTTAACCTAGTTAGTTAATCTAGTTTACCTAGATAATTAACCTAATTAAAAAAGTTAACACAGCTAGTTCTCTGTCAAAGCCCAAAATAAATTTTTGCACTAATTAACATAGATAATTAACCTAATAAAACTAGTTAACCTGACTAGTTCTCTGTCAAAGCCCTAACTAAATTTTTGCACTAACCTAGATAATTAACCTAATTAAACTAGTTAACCTAACTACTTCTCTGTCAAAGCCCTAACTAAATTTTTGCCCTAACCTAGATAATTAACCTAATTAAACTAGCTAACCTATGCATGAGAGAGAGAGGAGGGGGGGCTTACAGAGGATGGCTCGTGTGGTGGCGACGGAGGCAAGTGGTGGCGAGGAGGCAGGGCGTCTCGGTGGCGAGGAGGCAGTTGTGGCGAGGAAGGATCCGGTGGCGTCGGCGGCTCGGTGGCGTTGACGAGGCCAGCGGCTCCGTGGCGTGGGGGCGGCTCCGGTGGCGTCGGCAAGACGGCTCTGGTGGCGTCGACGTTGGAGGAGGCGGCGAAGTGGGGTGACGGCGAATCGGGAGACGGGCTGCTGGGTGGGTTGAGGATTTGGGGAGAAGTGGTGGCGGGGAACGGTTTTTGGTTAAGTCAAACTTAGCGGTAGCGTGTTTGGTAAAAGCGCTATAGCTAAGATAGCTATAGCGGTTTTACAAAACGCTGCTGCTATAGCTATGTAATTTTCTTCCATTTTTTAATTTCCTTTTCTGTTTCTATAGCGGGGGTCTAGGACACGCGCTGCAGCTACGTTAGCTATAGCTGAAGGAAATATGCCCTAGAGGCAATAATAAAGTTATTATTTATTTCCTTATATCATGATAAATGTTTATCATTCATGCTAGAATTGTATTAACCGGAAACATAATACATGTGTGAATACATAGACAAACAGAGTGTCACTAGTATGCCTCTACTTGACTAGCTCGTTAATCGAAGATGGTTATGTTTCCTAACCATAGACATGAGTTGTCATTTGATTAACGGGATCACATCATTAGGATAATAATGTGATTGACTTGACCCATTTCGTTAGCTTAGCACTTGATCGTTTAAGTATTCTGCTATTGCTTTCTTCATGACTTATACATGTTCCTATGACTATGAGATTATGCAACTCCCGTTTACCGGAGGAACACTTTGTGTGCTACCAAACGTCACAACGTAACTGGGTGATTATAAAGGTGCTCTACAGGTGTCTCTGAAGGTACTTGTTGGGTTGGCGTATTTTGAGATTAGGATTTGTCACTCCGATTGTCGGAGAGGTATCTCTGGGCCCTCTCGGTAATACACATCAGTTAAGCCTTGCAAGCATTACAACTAATGAGTTAGTTATGAGATGATGTATTATGGAACGAGTAAAGAGACTTGCCGGTAATGAGATTGAACTACGTATTGAGATACCGACGATCGAATCTCGGGCAAGTAACATACCGATGACAAAGGGAACAACGTATGTTGTTATGCGGTTTGACCGATAAAGATCTTCGTAGAATATGTGGGAGCCAATATGGGCATCCAGGTCCCGCTATTGGTTATTGACCGGAAACGTGTCTCGGTCATGTCTACATAGTTCTCGAACCCGTAGGGTCCGACGCTTAACGCTTCGCTGATTGATATAGTATTATATGAGTTATGTATGTTGGTAACCGAATGTTGTTTGGAGTCCGGATGAGATCATGGACATGACGAGGAACTCCGAATGGTCCGGAGATAAATTTTGATATATGGGATAATAGTGTTTGATCTCCGGAAGGTTCCGAATTCACGGAAGGGGTTCGGATGTTTCAAATGTTTGGGTACGAGAACACGTTATTTGGGCCAAAGGGAAAGCCCACAAGGTTTTTGGAAAGCGCAAAGGAAGTTTTATGGAGTTCAGGGCGACGCGAGGTCCTGGCGTGCGGGTCCGACGCCGGAACCTGGCGTCGCCCCGAGTCCGAGAAGGACTCTTGCCTTTCGGGTGAAACCGACTTTGTGGAGGCTTTACTCCAAGTTTCACCCCAAGGCTCAACATATAAATAGAGGGCAGGGCTAGCACCAAAGACAGATCAAGAAACACCAAGCCGTGTGCCGCAACCCCGCCCCTCTAGTTTATCCTCCGTCATAGTTTCCGTAGTGCTTAGGCGAAGCCTGCGGAGATTGTTCTTCACCAACACCGTCACCACACCGTCGTGCTGCGGAACTCATCTACTACTTCGCCCGCCTTGCTGGATCGAGAAGGCGAGGACGCCATCGAGCTGAACGATGTGCGTAACTCGGAGGTGCCGTGCGTTCGTACTTGGATCGGTCGGATCGAGAAGACGACGACTACACCAACGCGTTGATAAACGCTTCGCTTAGCGATCTTCAAGGGTATGAAGATACACTCCCCCTCTCGTTGCTATACATCACCATGATCTTGCGTGTGCGTAGTTTTTTTTTTAAATTACTACGTTCCCCAACAGTGGCATCCGAGCCTGGTTTTATGCGTTGATGTTATATGCACGAGTAGAACACAAGTGAGTTGTGGGCGATACAAGTCATACTGCTTACCAAAGATGTCATACTTTGGTTGGCGGTATTGTGAGATGAAGCGGCCGGACCGACATTACGCAGACGCTTACGTGAGACTGGTTTCACCGCCGCGAGCACTCGTTGCTTAAAGGTGATGGCGGGTGTCTGCTCTCTCACTTTAGTTGAACTGAGTGTGGCTACGCCCGGTCCTTGCGAAGGTTAAAACAGCACCAACTTGACAAACTATCGTTGTGGTTTTGATGCGTAGGTAAGAACGGTTCTTGCTCAGCCCGTAGCAGCCACGTAAAACTTGCAACAACAAAGTAGAGGACGTCTAACTTGTTTTTGCAGGGCATGTTGTGATGTGATATGGTCAAGACGTGATGCTATATTTTATTGTATGAGATGATCATGTTTTGTAACCGAGTTATCGGCAACTGGTAGGAGCCATATGGTTGTCGCTTATTGTATGAAATGCAACGCATCGTAATGCTTTACTTTATCACTAAGCGGTAGCGATAGTCGAGAAGCATAAGATTGGCGAGGCGACAACGATGCTACGATGGAGATCAAGGTGTCGCGCCGGTGGCGATGGTGATCACGACGGTGCTTCGGAGATGGAGATCACAAGCACAAGATGATGATGGCCATATCATATCACTTATATTGATTGCATGTGATGTTTATCCTTTATGCATCTTATCTTGCTTTGATTGACGGTAGCATTTTAAGATGATCTCTCACTAATTATCAAAAAGTGTTCTCCCTGAGTATGCACCGTTGCCAAAGTTCATCGTGCCCAGACACCACGTGATGATCGGGTGTGATAAGCTCTACGTCCATCTACAACGGGTGCAAGCCAGTTTTTGCACACGCGAAATACTCAGGTTAAACTTGACGAGCCTAGCATATGCAGATATGGCCTCAGAACACGGAGACCGAAAGGTCGAGCGTGAATCATATAGTAGATATGATCAACATAATGATGTTCACCATTGAAAGCTACTCCATTTCACGTGATGATCGGTTATGGTTTAGTTGATTTGGATCACGTGATGACTTAGAGGATTAGAGGGATGTCTTTCTAAGTGGGAGTTCTTAAGTAATATGATTAATTGAACTTAAATTTATCATGAACTTAGTCCTGGTAGTATTTTGCAAATTATGTTGTAGATCAATAGCTTGCATTGTTGCTTTCATATGTTTATTTTGATAGGTTCCTAGAGAAAACTGTGTTGAAAGATGTTAGTAGCAATGATGCGGATTGGATCCGTGATCTGAGGTTTATCCTCATTGCTGCACAGAAGAATTATGTCCTTGATGCACCGCTAGGTGACAAACCTATTGCAGGAGCAGATGGAGACGTTATGAACGTTTGGCTAGCTCAAAATGATGACTACTTGATAGTTTAGTGCACCATGCTTAATGGCTTAGAATCGGGACTTCAAAGACGTTTTGAACGTCATGGACCATATGAGATGTTCCAGGAATTGAAGTTAATATTTCAAGCAAATACCCGAGTTGAGAGATATGAAGTCTCCAACAAGTTCTATAGCTAAAAGATGGAGGAGAATCGCTCAACTAGTGAGCATGTGCTCAGATTGTCTGGGTACTTCAATCGCTTGAATCAAATGGGAGTTAATCTTCCAGATAAGATAGTGATTGACAGAATTCTCTAGTCACCATCACTAAGTTACTAGAACTTCGTGATGAACTATAGTATGCAAGGGATGACGAAAACGATTCCCGAGCTCTTCGTGATGTTGAAATCGAGGAAGGTAGAAATCAAGAAAGAGCATCAAGTGTTGATAATTGACAAGACCACTAGTTTCAAGAAAAGGGCAAAGGAAAGAAAGGAAACTTCAAGTAGAATGGCAAACAAGTTGTCACTCCCGTGAAGAAGACCAAAGCTGGACCAAAGCACTGAAACCGAGCGCTTAATCGCAAAGGAAATGGTCACCGAAGCGGAAATGCCCTGAATATTTGGTGGATAAGAAGGATGGCAAAGTGAACAAGGGTATATTTGATATACAGGTTATTGATGTGTTCCTTACTAGTGTTTATAGTGGCCCCTGAGTATTTGATACTTGTTCGGTTGCTAAGATTAGTAACTCGAAACAGGAGTTACATAATAAACAGAGACTAGTTGAGGGGAAGTGACGATGAGTGTTGGAAATAGTTCCAAGATTGATATGATCATCATCACACACTCCCTATATTTTCGAGATTAGTGTTAAAAGCCAAATAAATGTTATTTAGCGTTTGCGTTGAGCATGAATATGATTTGATCATGTTTATTGCAATAACGGTTATTCATTTAAGTTAGAGAACAATTGTTGTTCTGTTTACATGAATAAAACCTTCTATGGGCATACACACCAACGAAAATAGTTTGTTGGATCTCGATCGTAGTGATACACATATTCATAATATTGATGCCAAAAGATGAAAAGTTAATAATGATAGTGCAACTTATTTGTGGCACTGCCGTTTGGGTCATATCGGTGTAAAGCGCATGAAGAAACTCCATGGAAGATGGATTTTTCGGAATCACTTGGTTATGAATCATTTGATGCTTGTGAACCGTGCCTTTTGGGCAAGATGACTAAAACTCCATTCTCCAGAACAATGGAACGAGCTACTGACTTGTTGGAAATAATACATACTGATGTATGCAGACCAATGAGTATTAAGGCTCGTGGAGGGTATCGTTATTTTCTGACCTTCACAGAAGATTTGAGCAGATATGGGTATATCTACTTGATGAAACATAAGTCTGAAATACTTGAAAGGTTCAAAGAATTTCAGAGTGAAGTGGAAAATCATCGTAACAAGAAAATAAAGTTTCTGCGATCTGATCGTGGAGATGAATATTTGAGTTACGAGTTTGGTCTTCAATTAAAACAATGTGGAATAGTTTCACAGCTCACGCCACCTGGAACACCACAACGTTATGGTGTGTCCGAACGTCGTAACCGCACTTTATTTGATATGGTGCGATCAATGATGTCTCTTACCGATTTACCACTATCGTTTTGGGGTTATGCATTAGAGGCAGTTGCATTCACTTTAAATAGGGCACCATCAAAATCCGTTGAGACGACGCCTTATGAACTGTGGTTTGGCAAGAAACCAAAAGTTGTCGTTTCTTAAAGTTTGGGGCTGCGATGCTTATGTGAAAAAGTTTTCAGCTGATAAGCTCGAACCCAAACCGGAGAAGTGCGTATTCATAGAATACCCAAAGGTAACTATTGGGTACACCTTCTATCACAGATCCGAAGGCAAGTTATTCATTGCTAAGATGGATCCTTTCTAGAGAAGGAGTTTCTCTCGAAAGAAGTGAGTGGGAGGAAAGTAGAACTTGATGAGGTAATTGTACCTTCTCCCTTATTGGAAAGTAGTTCATCACATAAATCAGTTCCAGTGATTTCTACACCAATTAGTGAGGAAGTTAATGATGATGATCATGAAACTTCAGATCAAGTTGCTACCAAACCTCGTAGGTCTTCCAGAGTAAGATCCGCACCAGAGTGGTACGGTACTCGTGTTCTGGAAGTCATGTTACTAGACCATGATGAACCTACGAACTATGAGGAAGCGATGATGAGCCCAGATTCCGCGAAATGGCTTGAGGCCATAAAATCTGAGATATGATCCATGTATGAGAACAAAGTATGGACTTTGATGGACTTGCCGGATGATCGGCAAGCCATAGAAAATAAATGGATCTTCAAGAGAAGACGGACGTTGATAGTACTGTTACTATCTACAAAGCTAGATTTGTCCAAAAAGGTTTTCGACAAGTTCAAGGTGTTGATTACAATGAGATTTTATCAACTGTAGCGATGCTTAAGTCTGTCCGAATCATGTTAGCAATTGCCACATTTTATGAAATCCGGCAAATGGATGTCAAAACTGCATTCCTTAATGGTTTTCTTAAAAAAGAGTTGTATATGATGCAACCAGAAGGTTTTGTCAATCCTAAAGGTACTAGCAAAATGTGCAAGCTCCAGCGATCCATCTATGGACTGGTGCAAGCATCTCAGAGTTGGAATACACGCTTTGATAAGTTGATCAAAGCATATAGTTTTATACAGACTTGCGGTGAAGCCTGTATTTACAATAAAGTGAGTGGGAGCACTACCGCCTTTTTGATAAATATATGTGAGTAACATATTGTTGATCAGAAATGATGTATAATTTTTCTGGAAAGCATAAACGAGTATTTGAAAGGAGTTCTTTAAAAGAAAGACCTCAGTAAAGCTACTTACATATTGAGCATCAAGATCTATTGAGATAGATCAAGACACTTGATAAGTTTTTCAATAAGTACATACCTTGTCAAGATTTTGAAGTAGTTCAAAATGGAACAGTCAAAGAAAAGTTCTTGCCTGTGTTGCAAACGTGTGAAATTGAGTAAGACTCAAATCCCGACCACGGCAGAAAATAGAAAAGAGAATGAAAGTCATTCCCTATGCCTCAGTCATAGGTTCTATAAAGTATGCTATGCTATGTACCAGACCTATTGTATACCTTGCTCTGAATTTGGCAAGGGAGTACAATAGTGGTCTAAGAGTAGATCACTGGACATTGGTCAAGAACATCCTTAGTGAGGACTAAGGAAATATTTCTCGATTATGGAGGTCATAAAAGAGCCCGTCGTAAAGAGTTACATCGATGCAAGCTTTTTACGCTGATCCAGATGACTCTAAGTCTCATTCTGGATACATATTGAAAGTGGGAGCAATTAGCTAGAGTAGCTCCGTGCAGAGCATTGTAGACATAGAAATTTGCAAAATACTTACGGATCTGAATGTGACAGACCCGTTGACTAAAATTATCTCACAAGCAAAACATGATCACACCTTAGTACTCTTTGGGTGTTAATCACATAGCGATGTGAACTAGATTACTGACTCTAGTAAACCCTTTGGGTGTTGGTCACATGTCGATGTGAACTATGGGTGTTAACCACATAAAGATGTGAACTATTGATGTTAAATCACATGGCAATGTGAACTAGATTATTGACTCTAGTGCAAGTGGGAGACTGGAGGAAATATGCCCTAGAGGCAATAATAAAGTTATTATTTATTTCCTTATATCATGATAAATGTTTATTATTCATGCTAGAATTGTATTAACCGGAAACATAATACATGTGTGAGTACATAGACAAACGGAGTGTCACTAGTATGTCTCTACTTGACTAGCTTGTTAATCGAAGATGGTTATGTTTCCTAACCATAGACATGAGTTGTCATTTGATTAACGGGATCACATCATTAGGATAATAATGTGATTGACTTGACCCATTCCGTTAGCTTAGCACTTGATCGTTTAAGTATTATGCTATTGCTTTCTTCATGACTTATACATGTTCCTATGACTATGAGATTATGCAACTCCCGTTTACCGGAGGAACACTTTGTGTGCTACCAAACGTCACAACATAACCGGGTGATTATAAAGGTGCTCTGGTGTCTCCGAAGGTACTTGTTGGGTTGGCGATTTCGAGATTAGGATTTGTCACTCCGATTGTCGGAGAGGTATCTCTGGGCCCTCTCGGTAATACACATCAGTTAAGCCTTGCAAGCATTACAACTAATGAGTTAGTTATAAGATGATGTATTATGGAACGAGTAAAGAGACTTGCCGGTAACGAGATTGAAATACGTATTGAGATACCGACGATCGAATCTCGGGCAAGTAACATACCGATGACAAAGGAAACAACGATGTTGTTATGCGGTTCGACCGATAAAGATCTTCGTAGAATATGTAGGAGCCAATATGGGCATCCAGTCCCGCTATTGGTTATTGACCGGAAACGTGTCTCGGTCATGTCTACATAGTTCTCGAACCCGTAGGGTCCGTGACGCTTAACGCTTCGCTGACGATATAGTATTATATGAGTTATGTATGTTGGTAACGAATGTTGTTTGGAGTCCGGATGAGATCATGGACATGACGAGGAACTCCGAATGGTCCGGAGATAAATTTTGATATATGGGATAATAGTGTTTGATCTCGGAAAGGTTCCGAATTCACCGGAAGGGGTTCCGGATGTTTCAAATGTTTGGGTACGAGAACACGTTATTTGGGCCAAAGGGAAAGCCCACAAGGTTTTGGAAAGCGCAAAAGGAAGTTTTATGGAGTCAGGGGCAGACGCCCAGGTCCTCGGCGTCGGGTCCAGCACGGGAAACTCTGGCGTCGCCCCGAGTCCGAGAAGGACTCTTGCCTTTCGGGTGAAACCGACTTTGTGGAGGCTTTACTCCAAGTTTCACCCCAAGGCTCAACATATAAATAGAGGCAGGGCTAGCACCAAAGATGATCAAGAAACACCAAGCCGTGTGCCGCAACCCCGTCCCTCTAGTTTATCCTCCGTCATAGTTTCCGTAGTGCTTAGGCGAAGCCTGCGGAGATTGTTCTTCACCAACACCGTCACCACACCGTCGTCTCGCGGAACTCATCTACTACTTCGCCCGTCTTGCTGGATCGAGAAGGCGAGGACGTCATCGAGCTGAACGTGTGCAGAACTCGGAGGTGCCGTGCGTTCGGTACTTGGATCGGTCGGATCGAGAAGACGTACGACTACACCAACCGCGTTGATAAACGCTTCCGCTTAGCGATCTTCAAGGGCATGAAGATACACTCCCCCTCTCGTTGCTATACATCACCATGATCTTGCGTGTGCGTAGTTTTTTTTTGAAATTACTACGTTCCCCAACAATAGCACCTCTTACAAACACACGCTGCTGCTATGCCTTTCTCCATTTTTTCGCTTTTTCATTTATTTTGCTTTACATTTTATTTTTTCCTTTCTCCCTTTTCTATTTCTTTCATTTTTATTTACTTTTCTATTTGTTTTTCATCTTATTTTATTTCCGTTAGTAGTAGCGCTCTTCCTAGAAAACGCGCTGCTACTTATTCCCTAGCAGTAGCGCGTTTCCTACAAGCCCGCTACTGCTATGCGTGGCCTATCATTCTAGCAATGAAAATATTAGTACTTGCGCTTTTGCCACTACACGCACTACTGCTAAAGTTGTATCTGTAGCGCGGTTTTTCTACAGTCGCTACTGCTATCTAGCACTAGCGCCCTTTTTTGACCCGCGCTGTTGCTAAATTTCTGTGTATAAGATTTTCTCTAGTAGTGTATGGCCATGCCAATGTGTCGATGCAAGCACATAGCGGTGTGGGGGCTGTGATGTAGGCAGCGATACGTGCGTGTCGCTGGACCGGCTTTCACAGTGCGAATATTTCACGCGGAGGAGATGTTAGATGGGCTATCTGGTTGCAATTTTCAGGTTCAGAGTTACGGAGCAGCTGGCAGGTCGATGTGCACCCGACGACCAGCAGGTGGGCAGTTCAGTGGAAGGAATGATGAGAGATCACATAAATCTTGGCCCTAATCGCCCAAACTATGTATGGGAGATAAGCTAAACTATTTGCTGATGCTCGAAGCAAAGAAAGAAGCAGCACAACAGGGGTGTCTTGGTGATAAACTATGTGCGCCTAACTCCGCACACTCGCCAGCGACTCACGCCCGAATTTCCAAACATTTTTCGCTGAGGCCGCAGAGTTAGATTCGCCATATCAAAGTTACCACAGATGCTGATGGAGACAGTGGAATTTTAGCTGAAAGATGCTAACCCTAGGGTGAATATTCAGATAAACAGAGCCTGAACCCCTCCGCAAGCTGCTGAGGCCAGAGAAGGCCGAGGGGAAGAGGACGGCCGTATAACGACGGACGGGCGCAGCATGATAGAGCGGCACGTTCCGCTGCCGATGGGTCGAGATCAAACCCCCCCATCCAACTGTGGTTCAATCCCCCCGCTTCTCCTTGTCAGTTTCCCTCGGCCCCCTTCGGCGGCACCCGGATGCGGACGGAGTGACCTCACCACCCCCATCGTGTCACGCCACCCGGGACTCGAACCTCTCTGAGCTGTCCCTCCCTCCGCCCCGCCCCGCCCCGCCTCCTCTCGGCGCTCCGCGCCGCGCCGCGCCGCGGATCTCCTCCGGCTCCTCCATGGCGTCCTCCTCCTCCGCCGCGGCGTCCGCGGCGGCGCTCGGTGAGACCACGCCCCCTGCCCACCTCCAATTCCGCAGCACCCTCACCCTCTCTCTGACCCGCTCCTCGCCTCTCCATTTCGCAGAGGCCGTGCAGGTCCTCGTCGCCTCCCTCGCCGACGACTCCCCGCGCGCCCGCGACTCCGCCCTCGCCGCGCTCCGCGAGATCGCGCCGCTGTGAGTAACCGAGCGATTTTTCTGCCGCCTGGCCCTGGCTGGCGCATGATTGATTGATTAACCCGTCGCTCGTTGCTTGTCGCCGGGTGCAGGAACCCGCTGCTCGTCCTCGACTGCTGCGCCACCGTCTCCCGGGGCGGCCACCGGGTAACCTCCTCTGCGCCAAAACATCCTGTTCATTTGGGCGCGCGTTTCCGTTTCGCTTCGGCTTTGGGTGTGAATTGGTTCTGGTTGATGTCGACTGCTGCAGCGCTTTGGCAACATGGCCGGGGTTTTCCTCGTCATGGCCTCCGCCGTCAGGGCTCTCGACCGCTTGGATGCTGAGCGTGAGTTCCTCCGGAAAATCGCCAAGATTGCCACCGCCGAGATTGTTAGCTCAAAGGTATATTACTGGACGCTTTCAGTCTGTGTCCTTGTCTTTTTTTTTCTTCTTCCAGCTGAATACAAAATGGTGAGCTGGGAATGAGGTAGTACTGTTTTGCGGCTTCACAAGCCTTCATTTCTGACACCCGTAACATAACTAGAGAGGATTTTGTGGGGTTCGATGAACAGTTGACATGAATGTTCTTACCATATATAGGGATGTCAGAAGGTTTGCACACTAGGCATGCTTTGCTGCTGTGACTGTCACACTGAATTATTTTCATGAACTCACCCTGCTTGAGTATAAGAGATGCCATGAAACGTTTTGACGATCACATACTTTACTTGTCGCACCATCAAGTTAAAAGGTTTCCCACTGCCTCCTCAGAAGCTGGAGTGATTTGTTCATTACCGTTCAATGAGTTGTTACATACTTCAACTGTATGCTACAGTCTGAATTATTTGAAACTTAATATTTATGTATTTTTCAAGTTTCAGTGCTCGGTACTTTATTATCACTCCTATATCTATTGTGCGCGTAACATTCTTCTGTAACATCTATTGGTTCTTAACTTCAGATTGATGTAATGGGTGTAGCTACCTTTCTTAACTCAAGTAATTTTTGGCATCCACCAAACATCTCAACTCTAGGCATTTATTTATTTGCAGAAACGGCCTTGATTTTCTGCAGCCAAGAATCATGGCCCGTTTTTCAAGTTTATTCTTCTCTTTTCGCCATGGCTTTGAACATTCATAATGCTATCTATTTTCAATAAGTGCTATTCTAGTGCTCTGCAATGGCAAGGATGCATCATGTTTCTTTTTGCAGCTTTTTATTTGTTTTCTAGTTTTTCTGTTTTGTCTGCCTTTGTTTATCTGTTGGTTGATCTAGTGGTGTTCTTTGGTGAACAGGACTTCAATGTTGATTGGCAAAGAGCGGCAGCTACTCTTCTTGTTGCCATTGGGTCACATGACCCAGATTTGGTATACCTTTTGCACAACCATTATACTTTCTGTTCGTGGATAAACTTGTTATAGATGTCAACTACTAGGAGTAAGGCTACTTCAATAAGGTCGAATTTTTTAGGTATGAAAAAATGGGGCCATGGTCACTGCGTAGCTAAAAGGGCCAAACCCCAAAAGTGTCCATAATATTCTGAGAAAACAATAGTGGATACTGTCATGATGCAACACTTTTTCAGTGCCATCTCTCGCATTTTTACATCCTCTGGTTGCTACTGAGTAAATTTCCCCTAAGAAAAATTCATTTCTCTTGGAGAGTTATTGATTGAAGGATTCTGAAACTGCAAGCATGACTTAATTATTGTTTCGGAGTATGCATTCTAGCACCAATTATTTTGGGTTTACACTCAAGTCTGTTGCAAGTTTCAATACCAAACTTTTGTATTTGGCAATTCTTCACTAATCTTTATTTTCCGAAGATATCCAGGTAGCTGAGTTTCATGTTAATTCAGTAATAGTATTCTATTAATGCTGTGGGTTAACATTAGCTTTGGTAAACTTATATGTCAGAAGTCATTTACTCTTCCCAAAGTCTACATTGCTGGATACCCACTCCTCTCTTGGATGACTGCCCAAGGAGAACTTGTGTTTTTAAGGATATGACCATCATCAGTCGACTGTTCATTTTGTGCCTTTCTGCTAGTATTCTGATAAGTACCAACCTAACACGTTGTAGATGATGGAGGAGATATTTCTTTACTTCTCTGGACCAACTTTTGCTTTGCCAGCCATGTTACAGATACTTGCAGACTTTGCATCTGCTGAAGGTTAAACACATTCTTTTTATTTTAATTTCCACCTGAATTGGTTGGACTGCTGAATTTGCAACTTGTCCTTGCTTATTTGAAGCCCTGCAGTTCACTCCACGATTGAAGGATGTACTTTTGCGCGTTTTACCTATCCTAGGAAGTGTACGAGATGGCCAACGACCTGTTTTTGCAAATGGTACTTCCTTTTGCAATTTCCTTCAGCTATCAGTCTATGCTCTCATTTGTACTCATATATTTCCGGAAATTTCTGAAAATATATACGTTCTTGCTTCTGAATTAATTGATACCATGTTTTCCTTTGCAGCATTAAAGTGTTGGTGCCAGGCTGCATGGGTGTATATAGGAGACACCTCTTCAGGGCTTCCTTTCGATGACGATGTTATGTAAGTTTCAATTTGACAAAGATCATTTTCTGTTTATTTTTATTTGCTGTAATGGAAGCTGGTTTGCCATCTGCACAATATTCCATTGTCAGGTCCTTCATGAATTCAGTATTTGAATTACTTCTAAAAGTATGGACGGGCTCCCGTGATCTGAAGGTACACAGTTGATTGTTTGTTGATATTTACACCCGTTTCAATAGTAATAGTGTATCGACTGATAGGAGTGTGTTTATCAGTAGAAAAGTTACCTAAGTACAAAAATAACTTTGGTACATGTTATTGGAAATGCCTACCTGCCAATAAAACTGATACATACTAACATTTTCTGTAATGGCTCAATATATTCCGACCCACCATTATCAAGGCTATTGGGCTGTTAATGGTGCATTTTGTAAGCACCACAATGCACTGAGATCGAATGGTCACACAGAATAGCATGTCAAGTCATGCTATGACTGTTTTGGTAACACGTGCTTATGTATCAAGCAAGAACTTCCCTTGCGGAGAGTATCTTTTTGGAAAGCACGAAAAAGCAAGCCCCTTGCACTGATGGAAAAAGAGTTATTTACAAGCCCATAGAAGGGTCACACCTGACTTTACTTCACCCCGGCCTCTAATACCTAGGTGCCGCCAGAAGTAGTGCAGCGTGCATGGGGTGACCTGTCGGTCAAATCCACGTGAGCGCCGGGCGGGCTTATCATCAATTACTTCTAGGGGGACAGTCAACAAATTGTGCCCATCGGCGCAGATCAGATGGTTGCCGTGCATTCCTGTCAATCAAATGTAGCATTGCGAGTTAATTTTCTCCTACTCCCTCCGTTTCTTTTTAGTCTGCATATAAGGTTTAGTCAAAGTCGAGCTTTGCATAGTTTGACTAACTTTATATTAAAAAAATATCAACATCCACAAGATGAAATCAACATTTTCTTCAGATGCACCATGAAATGTATTTTTATATTATATAGTTTAAGTATTGTAGATGTTCATATTTTTTAATATAAATTTGGTCAAACTTTATGTAGTTTGACTTTGACCAAAACTTATACGCGGAGTAAAAAGGAACGAAGGGAGTATATCATTGTCATCAAGTTTTTGTGGAGTCTCTCTAGAACATTGCAAATTTGCTACAGTGTTGGGGGATCTTAGCGGCTTACAGAAATGAAATTTGTAGTAACGAAGTAATACACATTTTATTAGCACACTTAATGTTTTCAATCAAATTAATTGCTAAGTGGCACCCATGTGCGGTCAATATTTCTATCAGGTCCGTTTGTCTTCTGTGGAGGCTTTGGGAGAAATGGTTGGCCTGGTCACTAGGTCACAGTTAAAATCAGCTCTGCCAAGGATTATACCAACAATGTTGGACCTGTATGTTTTTATTATTCTCATATATTTACTGAAGACTTCACACAATTCTCTCAGATATTTATTTGTTTTGAACTTCTGCATATGTAGATGTAAGAAAGATCAAGAAGTGGCTTTTACCGCGGCTCACAGTCTTCATAACCTTCTTAATGCATCATTACTGTCAGAAAGTGGCCCCCCTTTACTTGAGTTTGAGGTAACTTAAGAATATTCTTAAAACATTATATTTTATTCAATTAATTAATAAATCGACATCCTGTAAGTTTCTTATTAGAATTATGGTTAGTTGATAACTAATACGTGTCCTGCAAAATTTGTCCGACATTTCATTGCAGCATGTCATGTTTTTTTCTGCATGAACCATGATCGATGGGGAAACCCAGCATGATAATTTGGCAACTTCTCTAGGATATTATGTGATGAATTGACATCATATATACATAAAAAATGCATGCATTATTGCTGTTTTAACACCTTATATGTGATGTCAAAGTATGATAACTCGCAATCTGTTACGTCCTGTGTTGCAGGAGCTAGCTATTGTCTTAATTACTCTTCTTCCTTTAGTATCTGTCAACATCAGCAAAGATGAACGCTCATATATCTCAAAGGGATTGAAGGTGCCTCCTATCTCAAAATCTTTTATTTGTGATCATTTTGGTTGCATCAAGACATCTGTTAATTCTGCACACTCTAGTACTGCATTGTGCTCGGTAAATAGAAGTGATGACGGAACCAATGATGGAGTTGACTGGACTCTGGAGAGTGATTTAAAGACATGTTATGCTAGCAGCATATAGCATGGTTTTGTGGTCGAACCTTAGATTGGAGCCTGATAGGCAGTTGTGGAATCAGAATTTTCAGCTTAAGCTTATATCTTGGCTGATATGTCTCTTAAGGAAAGAACCTAAGAAAATGTTTCCATCTTTGAAATCGTGAATACAGAGCAACATCATCGTGGGGAAATATCTTCAGGGGTGTAAATGATGTGAAAAGTAACTCACATAGAGATATATTTTGAATTTTTGTTAGATTAGAACTTGTTAGTCCCTGTTTATAGTTTCTATTATTTCGGCGTTATTGTAGGACATTTGTGCAGTTTTCCTTTTGACATATGTACATATATTTATTCAGTAGTGTTGTCCCTAGTGTTAATAAGACTAGAGTCTGGGTCAGTGGATCTAGACGAGGCCTGATACTGCAAACTTGATTTTTAACAAAAATGCTGTTCTTATTCCTTATTAAGCCACTATGCCACACTAAAACAAACACGCACCAGTTTATATGGGCACCATATTATCCTCATTTGAGCACAAACTGCTGTTGGTGCTATCTGCATCGTGTATCTTTCATCAAACAATTAACAAGTTGTATGAATATTGGAATTTATGATACCTAGTATTTTCCTGGAAGTTCCTCGTGCTGTTTATTACCTCTGAAGCAAAGTTGTTTTTCAGTGTCCATTGCTTTATACTCCCTCTGTCCCATAATATAAGATGTTTTTTCAAGCTAACATAGCTAGCAAAAATGTCTTATTTTGCGGGATGGAGGGAGTAGTTTATACTAGATGAATGGTTAAGAGTAGTTACTACACATGTGCTTATATTTACATGCTTGTAGACATACAATGAACTCCAGCACTGTTTCTTGGTAACTGGATTAGCATATCCCGAGGATCTGTGCATGTTCCTCCTGAGTGTAAGTACGAAGTTCACTTTTCCTACTTCCTACACATTGCAAAAAACTCAAAATTTCATTGTGAATAACTGAATATTCACATAATTGGCTTATATAGTCCACTGTTGTTGCCTTCTATTGCCTTATAGAAATGTAGGTCAAAAGATGAAGCATCAATTGTTGGGGCACTTGGAACAATAAAACATCTATTGCCCAGGTTCTATTTCTCCCCCCACCCGCCACCCCCTTCTCTGCTTTGGAATTATTTGTGACAAGTTCTGTAACCTATCATACAGGTTGTTGGAATCATGGCATACTAAGCAAACATTGTTGGTTGAGATAGTCAAATCACTTCTAGAGGAGCAGAGCTTGGGTATTCGAATGGCACTAGCTGAGGTATTCCATATTTACTTTTTTCGACTTAGTTATTTTTTTTGCCTGTATAGATAATACTGATATCTGTTTTTTTGGTATACATCCAGTTATTCATTGTCTTAATACCAGTTCAATCATGTACAGCTAATTGTCGTTATGGCTTCACATTGCTACTTGAGTGGGCATTCTGCTGAGCTCGCAGTTGAGTTTTTGGTGCGGCATAGTGCTATAACCGACGATGATCTAAATGATATCAACACTCTGAAAAATGAGTACTTCCAGGACAAAAGATTTGAGGTTTAACTAATTTCAGACTATGCACAGTTTACTAACTGGATGTCAATTTCTTGAGGATGATTTATCTTATATTTTCACTTATCAGATGAAAATAAGTCTTGCTGGTCTATCTGAACTAAGAGCTGTATGTGAAAAGGGTCTACTTTTACTAGCAATTACCATTCCTGAAATGGAGGTACAGTGGAAACTCGATGTTCTTTAATCTTTACATTGTGCCCATCTAATTAGGAAATCAGCTTGCGGAGCTAGGATAACAAATATCTTTATGGTGTTATAAGTAATGGATTTTACATTTTATTATTTCCAGCTTGTTCTATGGCCATTTCTCTTGCAGCTGATTATCCCAAAGAATTATACAGGTGCAGTAGCTACGGTGAGTGCTCTTAAGTTATTCTCTACACCCTTGATATTTGTCAAAGCAATGGACCTTAGTTGGTTATATTTGTTACATGTTTTAACCGAAGTTTGGTCCTTTAATCAGTTTCGTAATATTAGTATATTGTGTACTGATTACAATGGAGATATATCTGCAGGTCTGCAAATGCATAACTGAATTGTGTAGGCGTAAATTGTCGCAGACAAATCCATTATATACTGAGTTTAATGCCTCAAACGAAATGCCCAGTCCCGAGGTAGTTTGTTTACGTTTACTTGATACCAGATGTCCAGATGACATTTTAGTTTATCATCCATAGCTACTTATTTCTCATAGCTGTATCGGTTATGCAGGATCTGTTTGCTCGTTTGCTGGTGCTTCTGCATAATCCACTTGCTAGGGGGCAACTCGCAACCCAGATCCTGACGGTTTGTCTTCAAACTAATTAAATCTTCTTGTTGGTTCTTGTATCTGATTGATGTCCATCCATTTATTCCATGTATGGTATAGCTTTCCCAGACGTGTGAATACTTTTCCTCTTAGAGATCCTGTGTCGCATTGAGGTTCTTCTATCCTTTGATGGTGAATTATCATATGCTTTATGTTGCAATGGATTAGTTATACATGGAAAATTAGTTCTTGACACACTAGTTCTCTTTCTTGTCAACTGGGATAACTTTTATCATCTCTGACCAATAGGCTGCCTGATACTGTTTGCTTCCATTCAGTATGTGGATTATATAGTCCACAGCAGTGGATACCTTATTTTCATCACAACTCAAGTACTGTACTGTTGCCTTGTAAGTCTTTAACTTTGTTTGCCCTCATATAATGTAATTCAAGCTGTCGCTCATTAAGAAGTGCGCTCTCTGGCCTCTGTCTATAATTCTTTTGATGTATTTAATATAGAAAAACCTCAAAGATTGTTCACTTGCGGTCATCATTGTCCACATTACCTTTGGTTTTTGCAGGTGCTGTGCTACTTGGGTCAACTTTTCCCAAGAAACCTTTCTTTATTTTGGGAAGATGAGGTATAGCCCCTTCATCTAGTGTTTTTAGCAGTTGAAGAGTGCATTCCCGTTCCAGTCTTTTTTTAGTTAATCATGTTTGCATTTTTTTGGTTCTTAATGGAGAAGTAATTTTGTAGGAGTAGGAGTAAGTCATATTTATCCACTCATCTTTCTGCAGTATCGAAGTTTTTCTTAATTAATCGACATTTTAAGAACGGCCATTGCCCATCCTGGCTGTGTCTTGGATTAGTGATGCTTGCCCCTTGAATGGTTTCTTTGTACAATTCACTGAGCTATGTAACTTTTGTGATGATTTACTTAACAGCAATAGGACTAATAGTCAAATTTCAGCTTGTCATGTTGTTGAAGTGGCTTACAAAATGCATATTTTGGCAAGTATTAGGTCCCTAAGATGAAAGCTTACATCAGTGATCCTGAAGATCTTAAGCAAGATAGCACCTACCAGGAAATATGGGATGACATGACCATCAATGTAAGTATATTGCTCTTGTCATTTGAAGACTATACTCATGTCATAAAGCAAGTGGAATTATGGTGATTATTGTTACTGTTGGCAAATTTGTGCTAACTAGTTGTGTGAAAAACAGATGCTGGTAAAAGATTGATTGCTTGTTTGTACCTTGTAGACCTTTTCTTTTGTGAGGCTTAAAATCATGCTTGCTTCTCTCAAAAGCTTATTTTGCTATGTTTTCCAGTTTTTAGCTGAATCCTTGGATGTTGTGAATGATAATGTGTGGGTCATATCCTTGGGCGATGCATTTGCTAGACAATATGATCTCTATGCTACATCTGATGGGCATTCAGCTTTGCTGCACAGGTAAGTTTATGTTACTCTGCTGTACCTTCCATTGACCCGTAGTTATTGGCATTTCTCGGGATGTGGTCACTAATTCTTTTACTAGGTACATTTCCATTAAGATGGACTTGATGTTTTTGGCTCGGATGCACAAAATATATTGTCAACATGCCCATGCACTTAATGTACTGGAAGTGATTTTCTAATATTTTATCTGCAGATGTTTAGGAATGCTTCTTCAGAAGGTTGATGATAGGATTTATGTCCGTGAAAAGATTGATTGGATGTGTAGACAGTCAAGTATGTCTATTCCTGTTAATCGCCTTGGACTTGCCCAAGGCATTGGTTTGGTAAGTTGGAATTAATGAAATCTTTTAATTTTTTTTTCATTTAGGACTTCCTTTTGGAGCTTTTGTACTGAATACACTTACAGGTTGCAGCTTCTCATTTGGACACAGTTTTGGAGAAGCTGAAGAACATATTAGAAAATGCAGGGCAAAGTGCTCTCCAGAGGTATTTATGTCCTTTTTGGTAGGAGCACCCTATTTTATATTGCTAATCTTACTGTGAATCATGCCGAGATAGCAACTTATAAGCTAAGTTGGAAGTAATTAGATTATGCTTTAGCTCACATATACACCTATATGGCCAGTTTTGTGCCCGGAGCAACCGATTTGTTTCCCCTTCTAAATTAATCACCTATAACGATTTACCGATATTTTTGGTAGGTACTTCATTTTGGTTTACTTGAACAATAGTTTTCTTCCATTTCCTCGTTTTATCATAATTTATTTGATGAAAGAGAAATCGAGATAATGAATGGCACTGTTGTTTTTGTGTCTTAGTTCATGTTTCCAGCCCATGTATGTAGCCCATTCTATTAATAAATATGTGGTGTTGAATTCTGCAGGTTCCTCTCATTTTTCTCGTTTAGAGAAAAAGTGGAGGATGTTGATGATACGTACGCAGCTCTGGCTTTGATGTATGGTTATGCTGCAAGATATGCCCCATCAACAGTTATTGAAGCCAGAATCAACGCACTTGTGGTATGTATCCAATTTATGAACCGAGTTGTCTTTTATTTCTGCTATATAAAGATGACCAGTCTGATAAATGATATTTCCTCCGTCTTATATTATAAGATGTTATTACAACCAATCTATGTTTTTAAGGCGGTAAGGCGACCTAAGGCGCTGGGGGGGCGCCTTATCGCCTAGGCGACGCCTAAGCGCCTAAGGCGGGCATATTTGTAAGCCGCTGGGGGGGCGCCTTATCGCCTAAGCGTCGCCTAAGCGTCCAAGGCGGAACGCCTTAAAAACAGAGCAACCAATATATGAGTGCATTGGTTGTAATAACATCTTATATTATAGGACGGAGGGAGCATTTGTGGTCTTGAACTCACTTTTGAGTAATCTAAACTCACTTTTGAGTAATCTAAACTCACTTTTGAGTAATCTAAATGTACCTTTTTGGCTAAGTGCAACGCATGATCATAATATTACGCAATTTCGTACATCCACACTTACTCTGACAGTGCTCAGATACCATGGTTTTGTGTGTGTGTGTGTGTGTGTGGGGGGGGTGTTGTAATTGTCCAAGTACTTGCCCCAAACGGGCTCATGTGGACATAGGTGCACTTCCGTGATCCTGCATCACATTACGTTTGAGGACACATTAATCACATCACAATAGATAGTTTCTTTATTTCTTAGTCTGTGGCCAGCAAATCTGATATGTATTTTGATCTCCTGCCTTTACTCTACTTACCCTGTACTCAGGGGACTGATATGCTTGGAAGATTCCTTCATGTTCAACATCCTACTGCAAAGCAAGCTGTCATTACTGCAATTGACCTTTTAGGTATTTTTCTTTATAAGAAGGCTGCATGTCTTTTCTTGTTTTTGGAGTCATGCCTAGAATTTAGTTCTGAAATGTATTCCGTTCCTCTGCTTTTGCACAATTGATATTTGCTATTTTCTTGCAGCAGTTGACTTGTTAGCCTCAACACCTGATTTTGTGTTTTACATTCGTTTATGCATATCATGTTTGTAGTTCATATCTATTTTAGGAAGACTTGTGGTAAGCTGCCGTGTCACAGATTCTGAAAAAACTTAGTTACCAACTGACCTTGGTGAAATCGGCCGAGATCTCATCGAGCTAGCATAATTCATATAAATGCCAGATTTCACTTAATTCTTGTACTTAAAACACTATTGCATGGTATTGCTGAACAAAGCAAAATCAATTATGACTTGAGAATGAGCTTAAAACCTCACCCAGACAGAATGTATTGGCAGTACAGCTGTTTCCTTATGGAAATGGCTTTTGGTACACTGATTCAGTTAAGGTGGTTTCGACATCATCATGAACACAACAAGTTCAGATACTCCATAAAGCTACAGTGCCAAACGGATCCGTCCTCCCCGCATCATGGACCCATGTCATATTTTACAGTCGCTACTCCAGAATCGTTGTTGGCTTGTAACGATTTCTTATCTCTCTATCTCCTCTTTAACAAGTAGTTCATAATCAAAATGGAATATTTCTATTAGTCTGGCACCTATACAATGTTAATTTGTCTACTACATGCATGGCTCCAACGTGAACTGAATTCCAACTATAGAACTATGACCTGAATGAACAAAATGTTGCATTGAATCGTACAAGTCTATATTGGGGTTTATTACTCATGTTTGTACTTGCTGTTTTATTTTACAGTTACTTCAATTGAGAGAATAAAGAAAGTATTAATTGTGGATTCTAGGAGATTCTTAAAAATGATTGTTCGAGAATTTGATGTCTTCTGTTAGTTAAGGAAGGCTTAGTTTGCTTAGTTGACCTAGATATTTTGAATGTATCTAACATGACCAATTAGTTCTGTGTATTTAACCCAACAGTTAAAATTTCTGAGTTTCAGCTTACATTATACACTTTTTGGGGTCTATTTATCTTACATGATTATTGTTAATTTCTAGGTCGGGCTGTTATTAGTGCTGCTGAAATAGGAATTTCGTTCCCACTGCAACGAAGAGATCAATTGCTGGAGTATGTGCTAACTCTAATGGGAAGGGATCAAAGTGATGATCTCGTTGATTTCAGCATTGAGCTTCTGCAAACACAAGTATGAACTCAAGTTATACCGACTTACTCACTATCATATGTATACTAGCCGCTTGAGTTTGATGGATTTGTTCATGCAAATCTTCTTATGTATGCAGACTGTTGCTTTGAGTGCTTGTACTACTCTGGTTTCAATAGAGCCAAGGTTACCTATGGAAACAAGAAATCGTGTCATGAAGGTCTGCTTTGCAGTGGCGAACGTCACAGAACTATGGCAATATGATTTTAGTTTCAGTTACTTGCATAACACATATGATTTTGAGTTGTTTTATGTTCCATTTTCAGGCAACCTTAGGTTTTTTTGCTTTGCCAACTGAGCCCTCAAACATCGTTGAGAGCCTGATAACAAACCTAATTATTCTGTTAGGTGCCATTCTGCTAACTAGGTAATGCTTCTCACTTTTTAATAAGTAAATCTCAGTTTTCAGATAAGTTTTGCCTGTCATGCTTCAATTTCTTCTGTTCTGTTCTGTTCCTTCTTCCACTTGCTTGCGCTTTTTTTTATTGTGTTATGATCATTTTGTTTATCAGTGGCGAAGATGGCCGAAGCAGAGCAGAGCAGCTGTTGCATATTCTTAGACAACTCGATCCATATGTTTCAGCATCTGCAGAACACCAGAGAAGAAGGGGATGTGTTGCTGTACATGAGGTGTTAGTAAAGTTTCGCAATCTTTGTTCTGGTGGATTTGGTGCATCGGGCTCCTATCCAACTTTGAGCCTAAAGCACATTGATCAGGGAGGGCCTAGGGGCTCGTCAAGTTTGCCATGTATGTTGGAATTTTTTGCTTGGATTGTTACTGCAATTGTATGATTGTGATCTCCCAGTTGGTCAAGACTTCTTTTTTATTTTGTACCAGCTGCATTTGTGTTGCCGAATCGAGATTCATTAAGCTTGGGCGAGAGAATAATGGCATATCTACCTCGTTGTGCTGATACAGATGATGAAGTTAGGAAAGTTGCGATTCAGGTTTGTGTGGAAAGTAGCCGGTTTGCGTTCCTTTACCTGCCACAGCTCATTTCATCTATGCAATGTGCCATTTTCTAGGCCTTCTGGTTGCAGTGTGCCACACAAGAAAATTGAGAGACTAGTTCCCTAATAATCTGGATTGTGCAGCATAACATAGTTACATGGTTCTGTCGAAAACAACCATGTTTTGCAGAAGATAACACAAAGATCTACGCCATAAACCTTAACAGTTAAAATTTCTCTTTGTACACAGAAGTTGAGCTCATAAATTATCTTTATCATGTGCTTTTCCTGCTGCAGATTATTGCCCTTTTCTTCAATATATCACTGTCACTTCCAAAGCAGAAGACATCTGCTAATGACATCGATCTAGAATCTTCATACGGTGCTTTGTCCTCCCTAGAGGACATAGTCTCCATCATCAGAAGGGTGAGTGGCTATATTAATTTACCATTCATTAAATCCTCTTCTGAGCAAATGTTAAAATCCATCGTTCTCTTTCCTTTGAAGGCATCTGTTGATCAGATCGAAGTATTTCATAGAGTTGTCTCCTCTGTGTGTACTCTACTATCTAAGGATGAGGTAGACAGTATTAGCTGAAATTTGATTGTAATTGAAGAATGTCATTATGGTTATTGATAGATTTTCTCTACTTTATAGCTGGTTGTCTTGCTACACTCTTGCACGTTAGCGGCATGTGATAAAGTGAAGCAATCAGCAGATGGTTCCATTCAAGCTATTATAGTATTTATTATCAGAAGAGGCAAGGATCTACGTGAAGCTGATGTACTGAGGTTAGTTTATACTTTATAGAAGTGGGAATTAGCTCAGAAGCCCCCTAAAATGTCGTAATTAGGGTGTGAATCGTGTATGCTTGAAAACAACAATATGATAGTGGAAAATACCCAAATGTCCACCATCTCTGTTGAAGATATACAGGGTGTGAATCGCATGGCAACTTCAGGACACGATGATGTCATGTTGGCCTGAGTGGGGCTGTGGACGTTGTCTCTGGAGATGCCTCACTAGTCACCATACTGGAAAAATCCCAACTAAAAAGAACATCACATAAGGATATCTTGGTTAGTTTTGAAAAAGTAACATGCATACGGTCATTACCGAGCAAGCAGAGTGCAACTGTCATCCAGCAATGACCATCTATTACAATCTAATTTAGGGACATCACAACTGCCCAGCTTTCGAGCCATCTCAGGCCATGAGCGTTTTCGGCCGTTGGATCATCAGTTCTGCGTGGTTTTGACCGTTTGATCTCCTCTCATTCCCGCCTGGGCTACACCCCACGCTTCGCGTACAGGGCCGATGCTCCCATATCAAATTCGTCCAACTCTTGTTTTGTTAATTATACGCCTTTGGAGTGTTACTGGCCCGATTTTTCTCAAAAAGAAGCACAGTGCATTACCTCTTTTTATGTTACCTTTTGATTTGAATATTGTTAAGATCTCACTTGTGATGTTACAGGGCAACACAATCTCTGCTCTCATCAGCTATTGCTCTTACCGACAAGCACTCGCGCCAAGAAGTTCTCAATGCAGTATCCATTATCATTTTCTTGTGTCTATCATTTTCAATATTAATGTTCATTTCAAGGATTATTCCTACAATCAGTTATTACCTTTGACTTAGATAGATATCATGCTTAGCAGAAAATACCAACCACATTGTGGTCTTTGATGAAGTTCTATTTGTGGCTGGGCGAGATATTTGTACAAAGGACATAACAAGAATTCGTGGTGGTTGGGCTATACAAGATGTTTTTTATGTAAGTATTTGGGCCAAGCCTGGGCATATGTATTATGAGTTTTCAATGACTTGTATCCTCGCTGCATTCATATATACAGTACATTGGTAGGCAGTAGGCACATGTATTTGATACTAGTATTTGGCCTGAGCCTGGGCATCTGTATTATGCAAGTTTTCAACGACTTGTATTTTAATTGCATTCAGCTATACAGTATATTAATAGGCACATGTATGTGTTACTCCTTCGTATCATACAAATGGGGTGTGCATTCATTATAGACCATAACCCTGCCCAGCATAATCATGCGATCTTATTTAAAAATGTATATTAATATGTTAATGACTTCTGCTATTCATACATTTATAGACCGTTATAATCAGGACTTGCAAGGCACATTATATTTTTTGAATCTTTTATTCATATTGATAAGTTCCTAGGAAATTGATAGGTATACATTGCACTTTTTTCCTTCTAAGAAACGTGTGCTATATCCGCCCTGATTTGAGATATTTCATATATGTGATAGGAAAGAAATTTAATAAAATATTATCTAAAAAATTCTAGAAAGATTACGGCGAGCCGAATTGTATATTGTTCATTTAGTTGAAAAGGTTGTAATTCGATGAGTGACGTTTCTTCTGCATTTCGATTCTTTATATTTGCCTTGTTCATATAGTAATGACATGCATAAATATTTTACTTGGACTTTCGAACCGAAACTATAGGGGAGGCCCCGACAGTAATATAGTTTACTTGGACTAGTTTGTATGATAATAATTCCAGATTAAATAGCAACTGCAATTATGCAGCGATTTGGTAGGTGAATTCTACAGATACACTTCTTATTATGTGTTTGATGGTTTTCCCTGGTTTCAGGTTTTCTCCCAGCATAAGGTGCTGGCTACTCTTTTTCTGGAGTACATTTTATCTATACTTCACAAAGAACCTGTTGCAACAAATGATTCAGAAAAAGGGGAAATTAACTCAGAGTCATCAGCTGATGACTGTATTCTACAAGCAACTATGTTCGCTCTCAATGCGTTCCTGAGGTATGGTTCTCCATTTGATGACTGACTGTTGATGTTGACTAATGGTGGACAACTGGATACCTTTCATCTGCTGATCTCATGTACTTGAAAATATCAAAACTTCACAGAGGTGGTGGGAAGGTCGGGAAACAAGCAGTTGAGCAAAGCTACCCTTCTGTCCTTTCTGCACTTATACTGAAGCTGGGAGGTCTTCACGGTCTTGCTGAATTAGGCCGCAATGAGCTTCTACGGTGAAAATTAGACTGACTTTCTGAAATCTTAATTTTATATATGAAGGCTAATGTGAAATGATTGCCAGAAAGTTGTTACCTCATGTTTTGCAGATCGTTGTTAATTGCATTCCAGTCATTCTGTGATTGTGTTGGCGATGTTGAGATGGGAAAGGTGCTTTTCTTAATGGCTATTGCCTGTCAACTGTCTAGCAATTATTGACTGTATAAAATCTTTGTCATTTCATAGATATTAGCTCGAGATGGAGAACGAACTGAGAAGGAGAAGTGGATTGATCTTGTGCAAGAGGTTGCATGCAGTTCCTCAGTAAAGAGGCCCAATGAGGTAACTTCTACTGAACTTGCAGCTTCTCTTAGTCCCTGGCTAGACCAGCTTCCCTACCCCCCCCCCCCCCCTCTCTTTCGCATGGCTCCTCTATTGTATGTATGTCTTACTTTACTAAAGTTATTGTCGGGGCCTCCTCTACAGTTTTCAGTTTGATAAAGAAGTAACTTCTAGAGTGTTTTGCGTGTTTGAGTCTTTCTGAGTTAATATATTAGTGAATTTTTGGTGACAAGAACATATGTTGACAGTTGCTGAATCCTCATATTCAAAACTACAAATAAAATACATTTTCTTACATCTATGTCTATGCGTTGGATGTCATCAACAACTTGACCTTTGAAGTCATTGCTGCCAGAAACTCTAGCAAGCGTGTACATATGTATTATTCCTTACAAAAACCATTTAGGAATAGCCACCATGTTTAATTTCTTTGCAGCCTTGGGAACTTGTCCTTGAACCAGATGTTAAATTGATTGATCTTTAGCACTTGAACCAGTTTCACAAGAAAACAAGACATGTTCGCAGTACGTTCTCTTTTACACCTGTAGTACATGTATGGGTTTTGTTGAATTGTATATGTGGATTGCCTAGCCCTTTCCATCGGTTTGGACTTTTGGTTGCGTTGGCTAGTGTATGAAGCTTAACATGGTATCAGGGCTAAGGTCTTGAGTTCAAGTCCCAGCTTTCTCAATTTATTGAAAAAGTGCTGCTGCCCCCCTCTATGTCCACGTATAGGCCTCTTGAGCCATACCTCGCGTCTATTCACGCGTTGACTTTCCGCGTCACACGTGAGAGGGGGTGTTGAAGTGTATATGTGGATTGACTAGCCCTTTCCATCAGTTCGGACTTTTGGTTGCGTTGGCTATTGCATGAAGCTTAACATGGTATCTATTCATGTGTTGACTTCCCACGCCACGCGTGAGAGGGGGTATTCAAGTGTATATGTGGATTGCCGAGCCCTTACCATCAGTTCGGACTTTTGGTTGTGTTGGCTAGTGCATGAAGCTTGTTAGGTTTCACCATGTAGCCTATCTAGTGAGTCCCACTAAATTCATAATACCTTATTGCAATATTTAAAAATACATACAATTTTCAGTTTCAATATTAGGCCTCCTTTGGTTTGTAGGAATTTTGTAGGAACTCTATAAGATAGGATTTGCAAAGGAAAAATTCCTTTGAAGCCCTTTGGTTTATAGGAATGGATTCCTATTCCTATGTAGGATAGGAATCAATCCTTCACATTTTGGAGGAAAAAAACATTAGCCTAGACTCAATGGAAAAAAAATCCTATCCTATGCACCAAATGACATCTCTTTCTTTATAGGAAATGAGATGCATGTCATCTCACTTCCTATGTTTTCCTATTCCTATAAAATTCCTATCCTATAAACCAAAGTAGGCCTTAAATGGCAGCCTCCAAGAGCCTAGACTGTTAGGAACTTCTCATTTTTTCATGATAACAGGAATGATATGTTAGAGCTAAAATAAAGAAGATACTTTTTTGAATGTAAAATTTGCTTGTCTCAGCTCTCCTGAAGTTCTTGTGAACAAACACAGAGCTTGTGTTTCAATATATTAAAAAGATAGAAAAGGTTAACAAGCCAAAAGAAAGGCCAAGGGCCAAAGCCAAACAACTGGGGGCGCTACGGCTCTGCTGAAACTCTTATAAGCTTTCATTGAAAGCTGGGTGTTTATTGTCATAATTGCAACTGATTTTTCTTAAATGCAATCAGAAAATTAGTCACTGTTCTATGGTTTACATTGCGTGGTGAAATCACTATACCAAACTAACTGGGTAATATACCACAGGTTCTGCCAACCTGCGTTATCTTGAGCAAATCTCTTGACAGGAATCAGAGGGCTGAAAGGGAGGCTGCTGCTGCTGCACTATCAGAATTTATTCGCCACAGGTAATTAATACCATTCCTCTTCATATAAGTCCTAAGATGTTCACTGTACCTCCAGAAAATGAAGGGAAAATCAAAATGATTAGTTTATAGGTGCTTAGACAGAATCGGAGTTCAATCTCCCATGGGATTAGTTTCTGACTGGTTAGCAGCGGTTACTGCTTACCACTTAGAGGCCCTCACTACTAAGGCCAGTACCAACTGGTATATTGGTCTGTTTTAAAATAATAAAACAACAGTAGTTCAAGAATTGCAAATTGCAGAAGTTTGAGAAAGCACCCACTGGAAAGTCTGGTGTTTCCTTGAAGACATGAAAGGGCCTGACTATGCATACAATTTTACAACAAGACATCCAACATAGTCAATAGATATTCTCAAGGAAATCATGCTTGTCACTAAAAAGTGTTTAAATAATATTTCATGCATTATGTATGCTGTAAATTTGTTGTAGTATTGTTGGCAAATATGTTCATGATTTTTACTGTGGTTTACAGATACAACTCACACACGTATATTTCACTATTATTCCTTGCACAATTCAACTTGCCAATAACCTAATCCAGTTCTTTTTTGTTCTGCAGTGAAAAAGAACCTGCATTGCTTGAACAAATGGTTGAGGAATTGTGTCAACATGTAACTGACGACTCACCGACTGTCAGGAGTCTCTGCTTGCGAGGACTTGTACAGGTCATCAATCTAAACAGAGCAACTTCTAAGGATACATGTTGTCACATTGTTTGGCAATTGACTAACATAGATTGTGTGGCCACCTCTGTCAGATACCCGAGAGCCACATACTTAATTACATCCAGCAAGTCCTAGGAGTAATATTAGCATTACTTGAAGATGCCACCGAATCTGTTCAACTCACTGCTGTCCAGTGCCTGTTAACCGTGAGTTCTATAATTTGTTACACGATACAGATCTCCTTAAATGCCACTTATATTTAACTTGACAGAACATACAAACATCACACACTGCTTCAGGTTCTTAATGTGTCAGAACAAGATGCAGTGGACCCCATTTTAATAAGTCTCTTAGTAAGGCTAAGGAATCTCCAGGTAACCATTTGGAACAAGCTTACCTTCATGTATTGCCATTTTTAGTGACATGATGTGGGCATTTGTGTAAATTTATGATGGTTACTACTTACTATGAACCTGTTAAGTTCATCGCAATATCAGTTATAAGTTAACAGATGTTTTATCGATTGGTTGATGACAAAAACATCATGCGGTATTTATTGTGCACATGGAATCTAGAACAAGTATAATGTCTGCACAAAATGTGAATGCTTCTATGATCAAAAGAAACTTGACATCTTACGTGCCACTTGGGAACCCGCTTATGTCTCTTTTGGTGCTTTCCTGTTATCTTACAAGATTGTTTTAGATCCATCTCCCTTTTCACTCAGGCGGCCTGTTTCTGTATTTTTTATATGATGACTGTAAACAACCTAGGGCCATGACCTTATTATGTAACTTATCTGCTACAGATCTCCATGAATACAAAAATGAGGTCCAATGCCTTTGCAGCTTATGGTGCTCTAAGTGCCTATGGTGCTGGTTCACAGCATCATGCTTTTCTTGAGCAGGTAACACCCAGCTCCCACTCTGGTTGCTTTAACAGTACATCTAGCAGGGAGCTGCTATCATGAAGGCCTTCTTATAGGATGCTGTTGTAGTGGTCATAGGAAGTGACATTGCCAGCTTATGGGTTGTTAAGGCAATTGTAAGGATCTTTCCCCTTATGCTTCTCAAGCTACCAATTTCTTTGCTGCCTGCTGCAGATACATGCCACTCTTCCGCGTTTGATCCTCCATCTTCATGATAATGACCTTAGCGTTCGCCTTGCCTGTCGGGTATGCAGTCGTTCCTTTGTTTTCCGTTACTAAGCATTTCCTTTTAACTTGCATATCTTGATATTTGTGAATTTTTTTTTGAAACAGAACACATTCCAGCTCCTAGCGCCTTTGATGGAAGTAGATGGCTTGTCTTCACTCCTCAACAAGCAATACTTCACATCTGATCGGCGGTTTGTGTTAAACCTTCCTACCTATTTCTGTTTAGTTTTTCATTTTATTTAGAAGTGACATTTTTAATATTGTGTGCCCTCAGATCTGATTACGAGGACTTCATTAGGGACTTAACAAGACAGCTTTGTCGACTATCTCCCGTCAGAGTTGACAGCTACCTAGAATCTGCTATCCAGGTACCCTTTTTTTCTAGAGCATGCAGGAGAGCTTCATGTAGAGAGAGAGAGAGAGAGAGGGGGGGGGAGTCTTTTGTTTCTTTCCTTCCACACTTGTCATGCAACAAGCATGATGACCAAGCTATTGAATGTGATCAATATAGCATCCTGACACATCTTTTTTCTTGATTTAGGCATTTGATGCACCTTGGCCGGTCATTCAAGCAAATGCAGTTTGCTTAGTTAGTTGCATGCTATCCTTTTTGGATGATCAACGCTTCCTTGCTCCTTACTTCTCCCAGGTATCTGCACTCCATTTTGGTACTTTAGTTATTATAAACATATCACGGGGAGCTGCTAACAGTCTTTTAACACTTTTTGTGTCAAGGTGTTCGCTATGTTGGTTGGCAGAATGAGCCAATCACCAGAGGCCGTTGTTCGAGCAGCAGCATCTTCTGCCTTGGGCCTCCTGATAAAGAGGTCTAACATGCTCAAGTCATTGAGTTCACGGTTTGATCGAACAGATCCATCACAGAGTTCTCAACATGGAGAGCCTCACGCTAAAACATCGTCTGAGCTTCAAGAAGAGGCTGCAGCAAAGCCAAATGGCGCGCAAGGAGAGCAATAGAAGTAATTGAAGCGATCTCTCTTGGATGTAAATCTGTTGTACATGTCAGAGTTTAATGTTCATGCTGCCTGCCTGTACATGTTGTGCCTCCTTCAACAATAGAGCATAGAGATAATTCTGTAGCCATGTCCATAGGTTTTTAGTGCGACTGTACAGCATACTGCCGTGGCAGAATTCGCTATGTTCTGTTAGCATGTATTATAACGGAGATACGCCATTGCTAAGAAGGAACCGCGTAATTCCTGGAGTGTGTATATACAGTGGGCGCCATGTAAGAATTCCTTATCTGAATGAATTACCTGTGGAAATGTGGAAGCTGGATTTGCCGTCTATCAAGAATTCTTCAGTGGTGCAAGTTCATTTTATTCCTAAAAAAAAAGTTCACTTCTAAGCTTGATGCATCTTTAAGCTTTATCAGTCGGTAGGTAGCTCGGATCTTCTACTCCATTCGTAGCTAACTAAACTGTTAGTCCCTCTCTTCATAAATATAAGTCATTTTAAAGATTTCAATATGAACTACTCCCTCTGTCCCATAATGTAAGACGTTTTTCGAAACTACACTAGTGTCGAAAAACATCTTACATTATGGGACGGAGGGAGTACATGAACTACATATGGATGTAATATAGTTTAAAGTATAGATTCACTCATTTTGCCTGTATGTAGTTCAAATTGGAAGATACAGAGTATTTAGGAACGGAGGGAGTACTATTTCCGGGGATCAATGGTGAGACTCCTTTTGTGTAACTATTGTCAGAATTGAACTATTTTCCTGTGAACATTCTGTATGCCAATGCATGCACTCCATCTGCTAGCTGATGCTCTCAAATTGACGGTTTGCGCCCTCCAATATTCACCAAGCTTGATTTGCTCATGGTAGGCTGATCTGATCAGCATTAATATTTATAACCCCGGACGAGTCTCTGATTGATAAAGTCAAGTTAGATTCGGTGCAAACAAAGCATAGCACCATGATTTCGTAAAACAAACAAGGGAAGGGCATGGGTATGGCAATCTTTGCAAGTTCTGTGCTTTATCGGTCGTTTCGGCAAGCAACTCCAAAACAGGACCCAAACAGACACATGTTTTGTCTGTCTTTTGCCTATTTGAATCGGCAGAGCAGACTACTGTGTTTGCTTTTGCGTTTGAGTCGGCCGATGCGCCCAAGTAGCTGACGCATTTTCTCCGTGTTCATTAAAAAAATATCAAAAACATGCGTCCGAATTAAACATAATTATACATCAAAAAGGTTGGTCAATCGCTAGCCAAAGTCTACTTAAGCATTAAATAAAACATAGAAAAAATAAAATAAAAAACATGACCCTACACGCTGCCCTAGGCCTGGCCCTTGCCTTTGCCGTCATCATCGCCTGTGAGGTCGATGAAGGCTGGCGGAGGCCACGCCCACGGGAATGCACTCTCCCACGCGGCCAGCGCCGTCTGCTCCGTCTGCTTCGACGGTGACATTACTGCGTCGTGGGCGCGCTCCACCTCCTCCTTGTGCTCACACTGCTCCTGGCGCTCGCCGTCAGCTCACTCCCCCGCCAGCCAGTGTTGCTTCCAGCGCTCGAGGTGGGCCTCCTCCTCCTCCGGTATTGCGTCCATGTAGTGGACGGGAGGCGCGCTCACCCACTCGCAGACCATGTCGGGCCACGAGTAGGTCTCCTCGGGCTAAGAGGGCGGCGGCGGCGAGCGCTTACGCGTGGGCTTGTGCTCGACCTTGGGCTCGATGACAGGCGGCGGCGGGTGGTAGAGCGGGGTGTAGACCGAGTCCCCTACCGCCGACAGGGCGAGGACCTCCTCTAGGCCGTCCCAATGCGCGTCCTCGTCGCGCCGGCTCTCCTCCATGGTGTGTTGCGTCGTCGCCTCCAGAGTGGCCTGGTAGGCTGCCTCCTCCTCCGATGTGACATCGGGCGGCAGCGGCGAGCGCTTACGCATGGGCTCGTGCTCGACCTTGGGCTCGATGACAGGCGGCGGCGGGTGGTAGAGCGGGGTGTAGACCGAGTCCCCTACCGCCGGCAGGGCGAGGGCCTCCTCTAGCTCGTCCCAATGTGCGTCCTCGTCGCGCCGGCTCTCCTCCATGGCGTGTTGCACCGTCGCCTCCAGAGTGGGCTGGTAGGCTGCCCCCTCCTCCGGCGTGACATTGGGCGGCGGCAACACAAAGTCAGGGTTCAGCTCCACGCCGCCACGGTAGACGACGTCGTGCTCCATCACGAACCAGTACTCCCAGTTGGGGGAGTCCGTCCCAGCCTGATGCCGCTGCTCCGATGTAAGGAGGACACGGCGACAACGCACCTCCTCTACATGTGTCCGCAACGACGCGATACCGCAGGCACGGGGATCAGATGCGGATCCATATGCCAACCATGGGGCAGGTTGGCATTCAGATATGACAGCGGCTGGCGGTATTGCCAGTGCCACCGCGCCTGATGCACCAGAATGTACAGCCGCTCCCGCGGCCCGCCACGTGGAGGTGCCGGCAACGACGGCGGAGGAGGTGCGCGGGAAGAGCTGACGCCGAGGGTGAGCTTCCCCTTCCCCTTGCTGAAAAACCCCATGGCTACAAGGTGGCTAGGGTTTTGGTGTCGCCGTCGCGGGAGCGAGCTTGGCCAGATGTGGACGGGGAAGATGAAGTGGATGAGGTCGGACCCCCTGCACGCTCGCATAAAAAAGGACGACGGCCGGTAGCTTCCACCCACTGCCAAGCGGGCCCGAGGTAAGTGGCCGCGTTTAATATGACTGGGGCGGTGGTTGGACGGCTGATAGGTGCGCTTGCGACGGACCCTCGAGCGGACGTGCGACACGTCCGTTTCATGTTTGTGTGGACGCAAATCAGACGTAAATTTGAGCTTGAAATGTGTCCAAACAAACATCGAATGAATGCGTTTTGGGTTTGAATCCCCACGTTGTCCGTTTCGACCAAAGGGACACGCAGATAGTTTGGTTTCGGTGCCCTGTCGGAGTCGCTCTCACACCAGACATGGCAATTTGCAATATAGACTAGTCCTAGTCCATCGAGTCGCCCATTCACACTTGACGACGACCTGACCGAGTCCTAGTCCTACTACTACTGTAGTCCTGGTCGTAGGTCCATCTCTAGAGATTTGTGCTAGTGGGTCTATGGCAGTATATACGGGCGTAGGAAAAATGAGATCGCCTGGCAAAATACGGGTACAAACAGTAACGTACGCCAACTCGCGGGCTTGTTTTTTGAAATGGACGTTACGCCGACGAGCCGAGCCGTGGATCGGGTCCGCCACGCAAAAACTGATCCTCGATCAGAATTGTAATAAGCGCGCCGTCTGATGCAAGGGCACCGCCGTCAAGCGGTCAGTAAATGCTGGTTGGTAGGAGCTACCCGGCGGAAGGCCACCCAATGGTGGCGGCGGGAAGTACGACCATGTCCGAGGAAGTGCTCCACAACGGGCTGGGAATTTCTGCTAGATCCAGTTGACAGGTACGTTCTGCATCGCAGTATTTTGTTCCATTCGATCGGGAGACGCATGAGCAAAGGGAACTGACTGTTCTTCCGTTTATTTGGCATTTTCGTAGATTCCCGCAGACGGAGGTCACCGCCGATGTCGAGCAGCCAGATCCATTGGCGTTGATGGATGTCCGGCGGTCAGCACCAGCCACCGACGACTCTTCTTGCGCCGTTGTGATCGGCCACCTCGGTGAATCTTCAGAACAAAACAAAATAAATACCCAGTCAGCCGAGTCCACCGCGAGGGTGAATCCAGAAGCCCCGGGATGGACCAGAAGGTATACATCTAATCACTATTTTAAAATCTTGCAATTTAGATCGAATAAAAAATTATGCGCACCCTGAAATTTTTTTAAGCATTAAATACTGCTGTGTGAGCTAGATTGGCGCACCTATTGTTGGTAGTTGGAAAGGTCAAGACACTGAAGAAAGTACTGGTTTTAAATTGCAGGCTTCGAGTTGGGCTTGGGCGCGCCCCTCGGATAGAGCACCATGTGCTGGTGAGAACATTCCTTTAGAAGAAACCATAAGGTTGGTCATAATGGGCAGGAACTTAGGAGTAAGGCTGCTCATAGTGGGGAGTAACTTAGACTAGTAACATGCATATGTTACTAGTCTATGTTACTACCTCTATAGTGCATTGTATCATATATTAGTATTATAGGTGGTCTCATTTATTGCCATGCATGACACATAGTAGCATCACATTTATTATGTTACGGTATCTACCTATGTTACTATAACCATCTTTCTCTTCTTTAATTGCCTGCCACATAAGCATGTTTACGAGTCCCAAGCGCATTGATACTACTTATGTTACCCTCACTATGGCTAGCCTAACATCACACACTCCAATGCAACGCTTATGTGGCACATATTTAATGAAGAGAGAGCTGCTTGTGGTAACTAGCTAAGTTACCGGAACATCACACACTCCAAGAAACAATGAGTCTATGACCTAATAAATACATCGTTGCATGACACTACATACATGTTCCTACTCACTATGGAGGTAGTAACATAGTCTAGAGAAGTGTGTAGGTTACTAGCTTATGTTCCTGCCCATTATGACTAGCCTAAGGAAATACGCTGACAAGCCTACAAAGAATGTAGTAAAGCCAGAGACTGGAATGTAGTAAAGCAGAGACTGGAATGAGTTTTGATTCTCTTGGTGAAGCTTATGATTTCTATAATCTATATTCTTGGGAGCTTTGATTTGGTATAAGATATGGCAAGAGTCGTTTGAACATTGAGAGGACGAAATGTATGCAAGAGATCATCTGCGGATGCTCGGTAAGCACTTAACAGCTTGCAACATTATACTTGACATTTCATTCAATAGTTGTAGCAGTTGTATTCATTTTTTAGAAGCTGACAAAAATAAGGTAAACAATTGCAGGGGAAACCAGAACAACAGAATAGCCAGTCTGGCCGTTGCGAGTGCCCTGCGGTGATCAGATTACTATGAGCTGCGGACAATGGATGGCATATTGCTGAGCATCGGTCCAGCCACAACCATTCACTGTCTCTTACTTGTGGTGAAAAGGTTCATTGGCCGTCTCACAAGCACATATACGTGTACACAAGGATTTGGTAAAGCAGCTTAGGACGAACAATGTGAATCTGAACAAGGTATATAGCATAGTTGGAAGCTTCTTTGGGTCATCACAGAGTGTGCCTTTCACAAAAAGATCGTTGCAAAATCTGTGTGGACGACTAAGTCGAGATCAGGCTGACCATGATGTAAATAAAACTCTAGCTTTATTTAAAGAGATACAACAGAACGACCTAGAATTCACCTTACCGAGTCCAAGGAGATGAGGAAAGCCGAATCAAAAACCTTATGTGGACAAATGGGAATAGCAAGCTGCAGTACAAGTTTTTCGGTGATGTAATCACATTCGATACAACATATAGGACGAGAGGACCAACTTGTATGATATGCCCTTTGGGTTGTTTGTTGGTGCAAACAATCACTTCCAAAGCATAATTCTTGCTGGAGTCCTGATGCGTGATGAGCAAGTCGAGAGCTTCCAGTGGGTATTTTCTTAGTTCGTCAACATGATGGGCGGTAAACATCCACAGACAATATTGACAGGTATGTACCCAGTTTCAAAGAATGCAGCTATATGTAGGTATGATGTGTGCGAGAAATACATACATTTTGACTATGTGTTTTCTGCTGTGCTGACCAATTTGCAGACCAAGCAAGATCCATGGAGATAGTGATAAAAAGCGAGCTCCCTGGGACTGTGCACAGATGGTGCAAGTGGCATGTTCTTAAGAAAGCAAAAGAGAACCTTGGCCCACTTTACACCAGCAAGAGCGAGTTCAGGGCTGAATGCCACAAAGTGGTGAATCACATGATAAGTGTGGAAGAATTAGAGACTGCATGGGGTATGCTAATCGAGAAATACAATCTGAAGAACCACAATTACATGACAAACCTATACGAGATACATCGCAAGTGGGCGAAGCCATACTTCAAGGGTGTCTTCTTCGCCAAAATGACCAACACGCATCGTAGTGAGAGTGCAAACAATATGCTGAAAATGTACATGCCACCAGCAAGCCCAATGCATGTGTTCGTGCGCCAATACACAAGGCTTCAATTTGACAGGGAATCAGATGAGAGCTACCAAGAAAAGAGGACAAGGATTGTAAGCCAAATTTATGTACATCCTCTTTGATTTTTTCTGCTCTGGTATTTGAAAGCCAATTTTCTGTAATTTTTTTTGCTTCTCAGAGTGGTGCTGTGGTGAGGATAAACATTGCTATCGAACGGCATGTGAGTAAGGTTTATACAAGGAAGATGTTCGAACAATTTAGTGAGAATCTGTTCGAAGGTGGGTCATACCAAGTCGAGGAAGTGGAAAAGAAAAAGAAAAATATTGCAAGGCACAATGATGCCGAAAAACGAGAGAGGTGGAGTAAGGTGGAATATGGGGTGGCAATATCAGACGAGGGGGATTGGTTCGATTGTGAATGTGGGCAGTTCGCCCACACAGGGATGCTATACTGCCATGCTTTGAAGGTGAATACCTAGCTGTGAAGTTATCTACGAGTTGACGTCTCTTGTGCTTGATATCACACATCAGATACTCACGCTTACAAATGTACGCGGGTTATGGACCACATTGGCGTACAGGAAATACCAAAGCGGCACATCCTAAAAAGGTGGACAAAAGATGCTAGGGACATCTTGCCACAACACATTGCTCACTTCCAAAAAGACTAAGCTGCTAATCAATCCTTTAACCACCGAAGCTCAACTCCGTACCTACATGCTATGGAACTGGTGAGGATTGGTGACTCATCGGTGGCTGCCTACGAGCTTGTACTTGGGAGGGTGAAAGACTTAATCATAGAGGCAACTCCAATGGCTGAAATTAGAGATGGATAAAATAGCTGCGAAGCAAGCAGGAAGAACAATGGCTCAGCTATGGCGTTCCTGGGCAATGACGCTAAAATAGTTGACAATGAGAACAGCATGACCGCATCTGGCAATTGGGATGCGATCGCTGGTCTGTCAGCACCAAACAAGAAGCGTGGGGTTGGGCGGCCATGCTGAAGCAGAGAGAAGGCGCCATACGAAGGATTGGGCAAACGGACAAGATTCTGCAGTATATGCAAGCTCCCAGGGCATAAGAGAACCACATGCCCAGACAGAGGTGATGTGCCAAAGCAACCTCGCAAACCTGTTACCTGCAAGAAAGAACTGTGGTGTCGTGGGACACCGTCGCACCTCCTGCACGAGGCCGCTGGTCCCTAATGCATTTTGAGACTTTCTCATGCCGTCTGTAAAAGTAGAATAATTAAGGATTTTCTAGTGTGTGCCTTGTGGAAAAAATTCCACGCTTGTTTTCTCCTGGCTGTAAACTGGTTGTTTTCAGTTAAAAGTTCGTCATGTCTGAACATGATGAATCGGAATTTTCCAACTTCTATAACCCTTGGGCGCGACAATTTGCTGTGGACGAAAGATGACATATCAGATATGATTCTTCCTTGTGGTGCTGTGCGATGCTGATTGTGGATATAAATCACCAGGATGTGTGTTGCTCTGGTGGCACTTGAATGTGAGAAAAAAATTCTTCAGCATGGTGCTTCCCTGCTGGCAATTTTTGAATATGGTGAGCCGGTGCAAAATTTAATGGGTTCTTACACGTGTCAATGACTCTGCCTCCACGGAAGCACACGTATGCGGGACATGTATTCAAAATTCAAGCAGCATCCTGGCGCTTAAATGTGGATAGCTCTCACTACTTAAGGTGCTGGGGGGTGTTGAACACGCCGGTGTTTAGTAAGCACACAGGGTCCCGTTTGGTGTTCGGGGTAGGGGGCCGTTCGCTTCGACCGTGAGAGCAACGGGACAGGTTGGCTCAGAAACGTTACTGATCCATCCGCGCTTATCCTGATCCGGCACGGCGTGGTCGCTGAGCACCGATTAATTGCGCTGAGCCCATCAACAAATACGATGTACTTTTTCTGTCTAGGTGTATAAGTTATCTTATGAAAACCAAATAATCTCAAAACACTTAAGCGCGGTGAATTAACTTTTACCTCGTTTATTGTTTCTTGACATATCAACCAATAAGAGATGAGAGGTGTGCATGCTTTTAATGACTTGAGATTACCAAACACGACATGCAGTGGTTAGTTCATTGCATGCAATCTCTACTCCTAATGGAGCAGTTGGTAGTCTCTACCGGTCAATTTTTGTCCCACCTCCACTGGTTTTTTTTCGTCCTAAAAAAATCTACGAAATTTCGTAGGTTAACCAGGGACAACTCCCACCTCCCAGGTTTTTTTTTCGTCCCACCTCTCATGGTTTTTTTTGGTACCTCGCCCCACCTCACACTGAGCCGCCACGAACCGCAAAAACCGGCTACCTTAGCCAAATCAACAAATCTCTCTCATTAATGCAATTTTCTTTAGGAAACAAATAATAGATTCTTTCCTACCTTAGCCAAATCAACTGATCTCTCCCATTAATGCAATTTGCTTTAGCAAACAAATAATAGATTCTTTCCTACCTTAGCCAAATCAACGGATCTCTCCCATTAATGCAATTTGCTTTAGCAAACAAATAATAGATTCTTTCCTACCTTAGCCAAATCAACGGATCTCTCCCATTAATGCAATTTGCTTTAGCAAACAAATAATAGATTCTTTCCTACCTTAGCCAAATCAACGGATCTCTCCCATTAGTGCAATTTGCTTTAGCAAACAAATAATAGATTCTTTCCTACCTTAGCCAAATCAACGGATCTCTCTCATTAATGCAATTTGCTTTAGGAAATAAATAATAGATTTTCAGTAAACAAATAATCTCTAATCTCTAATCTCTAATATCTATCTCTAATCTCTATCTCTAATCTCTAATCTCTAATCTCTAATCTCTAATAATAATAATAATAACAATCTCTACTCCTAATCACCATATCTACTCACGTTAATTTTTTTTACCCTCACAATAAAAAGTTTCCTAACCTTTCCAAAGTTTCCTAACTAGACACGTTATAAACGGGCAGGAACTGATAGCACGTTACCAATCAATAAAATTTAGTTTCATGACAATCAATTCCAAATCCTAATTTTCCTAATACGTCGATCTTTCTCAAATCCTAATAAGCCCTCTTCCTCTTTCCTTTTTCACCGCTCCACCTAGAAAAAAAACCCATCAATCACGCAACCCCTCCCTGCCTCTCCCCAACTCCCCAAGCGACATCCTCTCTCCCCTCCCTGCCGTCCCCCAAGATGCCCTCGTCGGCGCACTCTTCATCAAAGCGCCGTCCGCTGGAAGCCGGAGTCGGGAAGGAGAGCAGCCACCAGCGGGGGAGACCACAAGGGGAGGTGTTGGTTCTTCCTCCGATTGATGCATCCGCTCGTGGGGGCATTGCTCGTGGGGGGCGAGGAGCGATGTTGGTGGCCGTGCTGGGGCCCGGCGGCATGGGCGGGCGCGCTGGAGCTGGTTGTGTCGATGGCGTCGTTCCCGCCGGAGACCACGTTCGTGTGGGCGCTGGCCAGCGCCGGGTGCGTGGCCGGGTAGGTGCGCGTGCCTCTCAACGGTCTGCTCGACCCGGCCGGGTCGGCGGCTGTACGGCTTCGATGTGTTGTGCACTGCAAAGGGCTTCCGTCGCTCGACGAGGTCATCCAGCGGTAAGGGGAAAAACCCCCTTCGATCCCTAACACTACCCCACCACAACAATCCATTGCTAAATTTTCTATGACTGTTTGGTTAAATTTGCAGGTCGGATAAGCTCGCTGGCCACATTGGGTAGCTGCCGCCCTCTGCTGAGATTGTTCACACCATGGATGAGATCTCCAACACTGTAAGTTACTCTTCTTTGGTTACATTTTATTTAATCTGTGTAGTTTGATGTGGGTTGGCTGATGATTGGCTAGGTTTGCTCGGTCATTGATTCGGCGGAGCTGTGCAGGGACACGCACTCAGATAGGTCATTGGATGACGTCTGCTTGCTTCTTGTGTAATAATTTGGAAGCTCTGCAGCAAAGTGTTTTCAGTTTTCTTTTACTGAATATAAATATGTATGTGAACTAGGGAGTTTACGGAGGAAGCAGATAAGGCATCAATGACGAATTATGAGCATCTTCAAGTAAGGTCTATAACATAAATGGCATATGTGAAAAGGGAGAGAGCAGAGTGAGATGACCAAACCAGAACGGTAACATTCATTTTCTGTGATTTTCTGCAGTACCTGAACACATATACTACTTTATAAAACGCGGTACTAAACGCTGAGAGTGAAGGTGCCCTGCCTACCAGAGGAATATGGGAAGGCAGCAAATAACTTGCGTATCGACTTTGAGAAAGGAGGGATTCATCTTTGTAACAGTTGCCATAGTGATAGTTATATTCTGTTGTGATTGTTAGCTTTGAATTTGAATTAGAAAGATAATGCTCTACCATTGCAGATAAACTCGAGCATCTTAATCAGCTGAACCTTGCAATTGCGCATCTGGGTAAAAAGTAGGTATTGGGCAGGCCGTTGCTAAGCTTAGTACTATCTTCACTGTCGAACTTGCATATATTGAAGTCAGTTGTAGTTCCAGTTTGGAATTTAGTACCATGCATATCAGCATATTAAGAGAAGCCTGATTGGTTCCATTGATTTGCTATAGAACGTTTTATTAGACATGAAGGTGCCTGGCCTTTCTTTTACAAAAATAGGGTAAGACCTACTTTGAAGAAAAATTGCTTGTTATGTTTACGAGTGGAGCGAGAAAACAATTGCTAATCTCCTTTCATATACTCATTTTTGTAGCTTAGTTGTCCATCTACAGATATTGGTGGTCATGCCTTGCCCCTCACTTCCCTCCAAGCTTGTCGCCCTCGCCCCCCTCTTTGAGGCAGCCGCCCGCTGCTCATCTCGGTGGCGTCAGGCGCGACCGTACCCACCATGGCATCGGCGTGGCCCTCCCTGCAAGGAGCGGCGCCTCCTTGGTACGATCGCGACGCTGATTCAGTCGGATCAGCGGGGGTTAGTAGGCTCACAGGCTGGCGTTCCCTCGGATGCATCGATGTTCTAATCATGATGGCATGACCATAGATCGTATAAGTCTAGAAGACTTTAGGGCGGCTCATCTGCGTGGATGGTTGTGGCTGGGCACACAATCCATTAATAAGCCTTCAAATTTTCACACAGAAGGTCCCCTCCTTTTCCTTTTTGCATTTTTTTCTTTTTAATTTTTTTAGATTTCTCGTGTTGGCAAATGGAAGAAAGACTCAGAATACTAGATTTCTACTTTCTATCAGAAGCTTGTAACTGATCTGTAAGCTCATCAGCCAAGCTGTCCATTTGTATTTCAATAGATATATGGAGTATATTTACTCACATTGTCCACGACTTGTTTGAAGAAATTTCTCTTCTGATTTGGTATTGCATTGCTGAGCACTTCCTGTGAATTACATGCAGCATGTGTATGTTCTATAGCTTCTATTGTACAGTTTTCCTTATTTTTTCAGGTTGTCCAGATGAGCACTGGCCACTGGGAAATGGCAACTTGGTTGAACTGAATCAGCTCTAATCTCCTAAATTTGTGCATTTATCTTAAAAAACACTGCAGTGCTACCTCCCCGTAGTAATAAATAAGTATATTATGAAGCTCATATATGATTATTACTATTATTTTTGCACGTTCAATCAATTCCACTGATAAATCATTTATGCATTTTTAGAACAAGCATCAAGCATCATGTGGCATTATAGTCATTGGTGAAGATTGACAATGCACTCAAATACAAGACTTATGATGGTGTTTGGTGACTGATAAAGATGATTGGAAAGGTGCTTTCCAAGCATAAGGTGAATCTTCTATATTTCACTTTTTAATATAATTTGGCCGGTACGATGTATATTTTCTGAAAACTATATCGCCATTGTGGGTTATCTGACTAAAATTACATTTTCTGCTTGGCACTGATTCATATATATTAATATGGGCAAAGGAAATTCACAATATTTTATGTCAGTGAAAGACTTCTAAAACCAGTGAAGTGTCTTAGCAAGGATGACACGCCGTTGTGCCTCTCGTCCTGAACAATATAGCTCATTTAGTTCATCGCCACAACTGGCTACACGGCGTGACGGAGCAGCTCCACATGTCCTGCGAGGACACGGAGTCAGCGTTGCACGGCCGCCGTAGGTGAGAGATCGTGCCATCGTGCCGCATGACCCCCGTCGGCTCTAGACTGGTTTGTTTGTTTCTCTCCTTTAGATGTGCAATTAGGAACGGAAAAGCCGGTTTGTCGCCAATTCATAGAAAAGGAATAGCCGGTTGTCAAACAAAGGAAGGATGTTGGCTGGCAATTGGGACTGGGGCATTGAGATTGAAATTAACATGTGTCGTGAATCAACGAGGGTCTCACGGGTGGAACATACGAACCGGGCACATAATTTTTTTTCCGTGAGAGAGGAGGAATAATGTGAGAGAGGAAGATGCGTCTGTGGCTCGAGGGCTACTATTGCTTGCGAAAGCAGTGGCAGGGAGCAACCGATGGAGAAGGAGAGGCTAGGAAGGAAGAAGAGAAAGTAGCACACGATCAGGACGGGTGGCTGTGCATGGGCTATTGTGTTGTGTGCCTGCGGCCAAGCCAATTGGGAGAGAGGCAACCACCGCAGAGATAGAGGAAAGTAGCAGTACATGCATGTTGCTCAGCATCAGGGTAAGGTGGGTAGTTTCTGCCGCTATGTCGCCGCATCGGACGACTGGGAGCAGGGAAGAAAAATTAAAGGAGAAAATATCATAGCGGAAGAGACTGGGCCCAAAATTGGCAAGTTCATCCCAAACTCGTTTTTGATGTTTCAGGGTCACCTCTCCGTCCATACACCGAACTAGGAACTCGCAATTGTTTCCTGTTATTGAACTGGACATAATCAGTCTATTTAAAACTGGTACAGAACCATGCATATTTTTGAGTTGATACAAAAAGACCAATGGTTTCTTTTTTTGCATTACTGCCGTCCAGAGTGTAAGAGTTTCAGCCAAAACAAGTTCATGCCTAACATTTAGTTAGTAATGACTGAAATCTATTTTTAGATTTAAGCAATGAGGATGTTAGAACCAAATTATAGTTCCAGCATGAAATTAGGTAATTTCTTGTAGATAATCATAGTGGTATATTTTGTTGTGTTCGGTTTACAAGAATTAAAAATATAGAGATATTGTTGAGAAAACAAGAAGTTAAGTGGATTCATGGTTGACAAGCAAAGTTATTTTGGGGAAAGTTCCGCAGTAATGTTTACGAGCATTTAGCATGTGTGTCATGCTTGTTTTCAGTGGAATATTACATGATATGGTTCTATAGGTTTTGGAGCTTCTACTGGTGTGGGTAGTTATTTGCTTAATGGTGTAACTTAAGCCAACTGCATAATGACCTTCATATGGTTTCGCCATTGTTTTTTCTCCCGTTGTGCTTGCGTGTTCAATCTTGTTATTATTGCATCTTGTGGTCTACTCTGATAGGTCATGTTTGTTTGTAGGGTGACAGTTTATACATCTAGGGAACCAGGGCAATTTGGACATGTGATATTTCCTCGAGTAAGCAAACTTCTTTTGTATGGCCCAGCATGATGATCAACACCCATCTGGTTTTATATGGTGCCACTTTTGTTGTATACAACAAGCAACTATTCATTTTGTGTGCCTTGCAACAACATCATAATCTCATTAAACCTGCAATAGATCACACATTCAGTACATTTCAATTTCTAATTAGTCTAGACCGTGAAGTATCTGGTTTTTTTAACATAACAGGGTTATCTGATCATATAATCTGTCACAAGTAGTAAGGGTGGGTAGATGAGACTACGAACCAACCTGTGGGTGGATGGTTAGAGGTACTGTGGTATCTCCAGCCCATCAGGGTTCAAATCCTGGTGCTCGCATTTATTCCTGAATTTATTTCAAGATTTCCGGTTATGCGCATTTAGTAGGAGGAGACGTTCCCGTCGACGACGAGGTGCCTACGGACTTCGTAAATTTCAAAATGATATGCCGGCTCAGTCTTTCGGAGGTGCTCATAGGGGTAGGGTGTGCATGTGTGCGTTCATAGGGGTAAGTGTGTGCGCGTGTATATGAGCGCTTGTGTTTGTACTGATGTTCAAAAAAATTTGAAGGACCAGACTACTGGACAGTGCAGAATACCTCTTTATTCCCATATAAAGGACACATATTCCTTGCGACTGTCTTTTCATATACCATGATATGTTCCTATTTGCCAAAGAGTTGGCAAGGTACCGGCCCAAAATCAAGTGCATTATGAGCACCCCTATTCCTAGCTGCTAATCTGGATCTTAATAATTAATGCACATACCTTGTTAGATCAAAAGAAGCAATACTTCCATTGATAGACTAAACAACTCATGGCATGTGGACTAATGGACATGTCTTTTAATCCAAGGCATGGAGAACTCGGTACATGTCGAGGAAGAGGAACATAATGCCGGAGGAAGGCAATAACAAGTATCAGCTCAAGGAGTTCTTGATGGAGACGATTGGCCAGATCTTACTTGTAGCTTTTTTTTGGGAAAGTCTTTGACTCCACATTGTTGGGCTAAGTTATGTTCGCATCTCCGTTTTGGATTAAATCAATTGAACCTACTGAAAAAAATCCTTTGGGAGTGTGACATTAGCAGGCGCGACAAGAACGATGATGGGATGCTCACTGGAGATGAGGTCAAAAAGGTGAATACGCCAATGATGCATAGATATATGTACGAATTGTACATGTACACACAAAACATATTGTGACAAGTATCTCATGCCAAGCTTTAGTTTCGGTAAGAGGTTTTGTTGCCCGTAGCAACGCATGGCCATTTAACTAGGTGTAATCCAAAATAAATAAATTAAAAGCCCGTAGCAACGCACGGGCGTTCTACTAGTACTATTAATTAGCAAATAAACATTAAGGTCTCTCGTTTTCCCCTCCTCCTTGGTCACGGCGCACAATTTAAAATGACTTACTTACTCACCTAGACGGAGGGAGTACGAACTAGGGACACATATGCTCAGAAATACAGTTATACACTGCGAACCAACCTGTAGTTGGATGGATAGAGGAATTGTGGTATCCCCAGCTCATCAGGATTCAAGTCCTGGTGCTTACATTTATTCCTGGATTTATTTCAGGATTCAGTTTTTCGGAGGTGCTCGTAGGGATAGGGTGTGCGTGTGTGCATTCATAGGAATGAGTGTATGCATGTATATATGAGTGCTTGCGTCTATACTGATGTTAAAAGAATACAGTTATACACGTCCATCCCGAGAAAGACCAGCGGAGCGGGTTTCCGGCCTGTTCCCACGATCAGAAACGGATTTTCCGTACCCCACTTGCTATAAATGCATATTTCCATGGTAGGAAAGGCAGGTCATGCATGCTTTTCTGATTGTAGAGCTCACAGGTCAACACCGGCGGCTAGCTTAGCAGACAATTCTAATGGGCTTCTAACCAGTATAAGAGGAATGGATCTTGGATGCTACTCACGCTACAGAGCCCGAAATCACTAGTTAGGCTGCTCATTAGTGGGTAACTTAGGCCAACTCCAACGCACAAGACCTATCTGATCCGTGTGTGTTTGTTTTAGTCCAAACGGACAGATCGTCATGGTCATCGCGCGGTCGCATCTATTAAATTTGTTCGTTTCGCGTCCGTCCTACCTTATTTTTAGAGCAAATTTGCTCCTGGTTTGCATTCAGACGGACAGTGAACAGACGCACACGCGGACATTCTCGTCCGCCTAGGAGCCACGTGGCGGTCGGCCACCTACCTCACCCGTCCAAATTAACTGCGCACGTGCGGACGACCCCGCATGTCAGCCTCCCGCCCGCGTAGGGTCTCGTCCTTTTTGATATGGAAGTCGTGAACCGGCTAGTCCACACTTCCACTCCTGGCGACAACTGCCTCCTCGAAACCCAACACGGCCAAACCTTAGCCACCGCCTGCCGGAGCGCCAACCCCTCTCCTCCACCCCCTCCTCACCGTTAGCCATGAGGTGGCACTGGATCGACGACCGCAAGGGGGAGCACGAGTGTGAGGTTGGGTCCTCCTCCGGCCGTCACAGCCACTCCACCCCTCCAACCCCTCCTCACCCTCCCACTACAAGAAATATGTCAACTTGTGACCACCACTATTGGTCACTGAAAGGTCATGGTTTTTCATTTGCACCTTTTTGTGACCAAAAAGAGAAGGTCAAAAGCTGGCGGTCGTAAACTGACTATAGCGACCTTTTTTCTAGAATGGTCGAAGACGTTTATGACCAAAATACGTCTATTGTGGCGTTTTGGTCACTAGCAACCTCCCCAGGCCACGTAGGCATCCAGCGTGGCAATCTGATGTGGCACAAGATTCAGCCCGGTCCAATTCGATTTTCTACATGGGCCTAGCCCAACAATTCGGCCTTTTTAGTTATCATTTTTTTGTCATTCCGGTCTGCTACATGGGCCTGGCCTAATATTTCAGCCTTTTTTGTTTTTGGGTCGAGGCCTTTCTGGCTCAACAGTTCGTATTTTTCTAGGAGATGGGTCCAGTACTCAAATGGGTCCCGATTGTCATGTTCTAATATGTGGGTCCATATTTTCAATTCACTGGTAAATAAATAACCAATATTCAAATCAAAACAACCAGAAAGCACAGATAATACTTCAAATAAGATAATACTTCAAATAACAGCCAAAATAAGTCTGTTACATCATATAACTTAGATACAATGGTAATCACAGCCACAAGCTCTACAAGTCTCTACAAGTGTAATCACAACCACAAGCTCTACAAGTGCCCTTTGACAGCTTCGAGTGGCCCTTCGGTTTCTATCAGTCCCGATTTGAGGAACACACCAGGCTTCAGGGTCTTCTCCATAGTGTCGACCAAGATCTCACCCTTCATCAGCATCAGAGTGATGCACCCGAACATGGCAGGGAAAAGGATTACCTGCCAAAAGCCAAATTTATACAAGATATCAGCCTTTCAGTGGTGCAGAATATCAGAGAACCACGCTCCAGCATTACAGGGCATGGAAACGTAAAATGCAATTTTTTCACAAAGGGCATACAATCGCAAATTTACTATCCACAAAATTAAATTGGAAAAAACGAATGAAACGGTGAAGTGCATGTCAGCCTTAGTGTTTCTACTTCCTACAAATGACTGAGACCATGGTGTTTCAAACTTTTGTAGAACACTATTCTATAACAATATATATTGAGCATGCTACAGCAGAAGCTTGAATTTATGGTTTCTATACTTCTACATTATACATCCTCAGTAATATAGACCTTTTTGCTACATACTGTACATGGCAGTAGGAGAAAAATTCTAATAAATTCATTACACGCTTGCAAATAAAAATGACAAGTTAACTACACACCAGGGAACATAAACTTGAGAGGTTGAGATCAAGGCCTATCAACTACATCATATATATGCATTAAAAAAGAAGGCCATATGGACGACCAATGCATCATAATTACCAGTTTTAAACACTACAGGACAAGAAAGTAGGTGCTGCTTCAAGTTTTAGAACTCAACAATTCATCAGTAATAGTAGCAATTTAATCTTACTAAAGATAGGCACTACAGCTAGAACTTACACGCAAAGATCCTGGAATTTTATGCACAACACCAGCAGATTAGCTATATGAACACAATACCAGAATTTTATGCATCATGAATGAAGAAATCAAAATAGGATGCTTCGCTTTACTTGTGTGCGGAGGATAAGCAAAAGTAGCAGCACATGCTTTTCCTATTTGCTTTGCTTTCCTATTAGCATCTCCGGTCAATCAAACAGGATGCAGCAAGTGATTACATTAACCCCGATTCAAATATTTGAAGTACTGGACAATCATTTCATGCAGCCATTCATAAACATACTACTACAAGGGAATTACAACTTTTATTTTAAGCATAATGTTTAAGTACGTAAACATTCCTCAAGAGTCCCTACACACTACTACTCAACTACTGTACGTGCGTAGTACTCTGTTAGTAAGCAGCAGAGGAGATTGAAACGTAAGGACCATGTGTGTGTGTGTGTGTGTGTGTGTGTGTGTGTGTGTGTGTGTGTGTAGAAAACACAAACAATAACACTGAACATCACTAGTCACCCTGCACACAGCAAGCTTCAGATGTTCAGAACAGATCAACACGTTGAGCAGTTAGGGAATCACAAGAAGGAAGTAGGAGGGTGGATCACGATGGTCTCACCTTGTTCCGTCGTCCTCATCCAACCCCGGCGACCAAGTACACATCCAAGCCAGTTCACGAATCCATGGGTGCTAGCTTGCCTACCAGCACCAACATTGTGCCCCTGGATGCCACAAAAACAACCTGATTTGTAAGCATAGATAGAGAAGAACAAAAACGAAACAACACACTAATGCTACAGTGCCTCCGAGTATAATCTTAATATAGCCAGCAACACTTAAAAGAAATAATATCTATAGAAGATTCCATACAAAGTAGAACAGTTGTACTTGGCAATGCACACATAGCTACTGGTAACTGGTTATTTTGGTTCATTGTCATCAAATTAAAAAAGAACCAAAGGAACGTACAAAGAGTACACGAACAAACAAAGCTCATTGTCTGATTTCATTTTAGCTAACAGAATGTTGTGACAGCAAATTTGAAATGCTTGATGATGTACATGAATTCACATTTAGAAGGAGAGAAATGTACTGTAGAAGTTTCCATATCTGAAAGATATTCACTCAACTAAAAGAAGGTCGAGTTATTTCTTACTCCTTTTTAACTAGTTTATTAAAAAGGCACTATCAAGCAAAAGAAAGGATTGCTCTAACTAGAGGAACCATTCCATGCAATTGTCCACTGAAACCATGATAGGACCATAGCTACATGCATGGCAAACAAGAATTGAAACTCTTAGACCATACACTGTTCAGTTCTGCAGTAAAAGAAATGCGCATGGCTGAAATAAATCTACTAAATTACATGAAACAAGGGACGGCCACTGAATGAATGCTAAGCCACTGGAAACAGACGAAGAACAAAAAGTGACACTTTCTATGATTTGTGTGTTGGCCTGGAAATATATCATTCAATGAAATCACCAATAGTATATTCTGGATTACCTCCTATGAGGAATTAAACACTAATCTGAAGACTATTATTCAGCTGAAATGTGGTGAACTTGGCATATTTCTTTAAACTTGTGCATTCAACAGAGCAAAGGACTTGGTTTCTTTAAATGGTACCGAATTTACTATGTTACCAGATTCACCAATAGTATTCAACCCCAAATACATTTGTTATGGACCAAGGTAGAATAGTTCAAGGAACTGCTGTAAATATGTTTAGTTGTTTGATAGGTGCATGGGCTAAAAACAGTAAATACTAACAGAGTAAAATAGCACACAAATCACAGAATCATGCTGGATTATACTGAATTAAAGTAGTAAAAGGTGGTATTACCACTGAATTTGACAAAAGAGTACTTGCTAAATACAGGAGTACTAGTTTCTCAGATACCAATATACACACATACTACAACAAAAGGAATTAATGACCTTCAGTAGGAACGACTGAGCCTCAAGCACAAGCCAAAGAAACTAATTGGTGGCCCAGAGAGCTTCATGCGGTGCAGCCCATGGTGGTGCCGAGGCCGCCGTTGAGCTTGAGCACCACGAGCTTGTCGAGCAGCGCCTTCATGGCGTCGAGATCTGCAGCACACACACGATCTAGCGTTCAGCGTTCACACAAACAGAAACACACACTGAGTGAACATTCGAATCGAATCAAATCGACCACAGGAAGAAGCATCCGAGACGAGATGGTACCTTCGGGAGGGGGCGCGAGGGTGTCGTAGGGCACCACCACCTCATCGGTGGGGGTCTGGATCTTGCTCCACTCGATCTGCTCCGCCTCGCCGCTGCAGGACAAACCACCCACCAGCAAGTAGCAGATAGTTGGAGACAAGCGTAACAATGTTGCCTAAGGAAGTTTTCATTTTCTTTGCACAAAAAATTCATTTTCCATTTTCCGAGTGCCTGAAATGAGTTTTTTTTATGAAGGACCTACCATATATTTGTTGCAAAATTGGACCAAATCAATTTTATAAAATACTAGGCCATATTTAATGCACAATTGACAAAATGGTTGGGTGTAAAAAGTTTTGATCCACCTCTGGTGAAAAAGACAAATTCCCGCTGATTTAGCTGGAAGCGGGTCAAATTTGAACTGCAGCTGCCTCATAGTTTGCCATTTTTTTTTTCAAAAATCATTTCTAGTTACATAAGTAACTATTTAATCATAAATACATGGTTTGGTGGCGATACGTCGAGGTTTGGACGGTGGCGAAGGCCCCAACTCTAGAGCGCCAGAACTCAAGATGTTCGGCGTGTGGTCACCACAAGGACCGTGGCGTTGCCATGTGTTCTGGGCTACCTAGGCATGTCTAGTGGGTTGGGCACTCCCCAGGTAGGTGCTAGGAAGAAAATCACAACATAACATTCTCACGAGGAGACCGATCGATGCTCAAACATGAATTAGCAGCCAAGTGTTTGATTAGCGGTACGGGAAATGTACAAGGCTAATGGGCGTGAGTTTTGGCTGAGGATGATCATTTACTAAGAAGACTGTCTTCACAAATTTTCAGCTCAAAAGGAGGAGCCTAGGTGGTACTTGTTTTGCAAACTACCACACTGGCCATAAATACGAATGTTAAAGCTCGGCTCAAAATAATGAATGGATTGAGCTGGCATTTGGTGGAGGATGGTTATTTGCACTGTAGAAAATGGATACTATTTGGACATGCTAAAGTGGTACTTCCTTCACAAACTGTTGTTCTGAACAAAATAGGAAAATGTATATATTTTAATTATTTTTGAACTACGCAAGGAATATTTTTACATATTTGACGAAGATATGACCCAAAGAATTTATGAGATTTTTTTGGGAATTTTGGGAATGACAGAAATATAGGTTGCTTCACAACCTAGGGCAAAAACTGCCACATGGACATGACACATAGGAAAAACTGATGAGGTGGCGCCTAGTCATCACAACCCACCACAATCTACAAGGTTATGACCATCTATATTGGTCGTTAACAACTAGAAATAAGGTAGCGGACCAGCCCTGTTTGCTTTATGACTATTTCGTGTAAGGAAATTACGACCTTTCTGACCAAAATGGTCGCAGTGGTTTAGGGTTTGGAGCCCCTCGAACAGCTTTTGACCAATTGGTCTCAAATGGTCATAGATCTATGACCAATTCTTCCAGGGTCACTGACAGAAGGTCACTAGTTGACATATTTCTTGTAGTGCCCGTCGTTCTCCATCGCCCCACCGGCAGCCAACCCTCGCAACCGGCCATACGTGAAGGCCGATATCTGCAACCGCTATTCAGAGACGGGAGACCGCTGTCGTGGAGCGACGTCCACCTCCCCAACAACTGGCACTTGTCCACGGATCGCGTGCCCATCCCGCCGGTACCGGTAGGCGGCCGAGCCCATCGCGAGGAGATCCAGCACCGCCGCACCCCCCTTACTCTGCGACCTCGCTGACGATGGTACGCCATCGACTCCCCGCTAAGGAACACGCGGTTCCGCGATGATGAGCACGACCCGCGGCAGCAGTCGTACTTCATCGGTCGTGGTCGGAGCATGCCACAGCCGCGCGGTCGTGCGCGGATCCGCGGGTTCACCCCGACGCCACCCCTGTCTCCCTTCCCGCCACCACCACCTCCCATGACCGTCGAGGAGGAGGAGGAGCTCGTGCGGCGGGTTTTGGAGGAGTCCGTCCACGACCACAACGAGGCCCAGTGGCAAGTGATGGAGGTGATGATGGCCCTCTCCGCCGCGGGCGATGTCAGCATCCCCCCGGAGCTGCAGGAGGCCGCCGTTGTCAAGGAGGAGGTGGTGGTCAAGGAGGAGGAGGCCGCCGTCGAGATGCACTTCGCGGCAATGGTGGGGCCGACGTGGTCCTGGCCCGACATGATGCCGTGCACGACGGAGTTCGTCTCCGTGTCGTCCTTGTGGGTGCGTGACGAGGCATGGTCGCCGTCCCCGCCATGGTAAGAGGTCATGCAGGCGCCTCTGGCCATGCAGCCGCCGCTGGGGCCGCCTGCCCACCTCTGGCTGTTATCACCATACATCGACCTCACTGGGGATGAGGAGGAGGAAGGCGACACCTGAAGACGACGACGGCAACAAGGACGACCACGGCGGTGGTGGCGTCAAGTTTTTTTTAATGCTTCTAAAGTTTTAAGTTAAGTTTAATGTGCGGCCGAGACTTGTTTAAACGTTTTAAGTATTTTAGAACTGTTTAATTGAGTTTATTTCTATGTTTTTAAATGTGTGGCTGGTATTTTTTTCCATGGTGAGCCGGACAAAATGTGATGCGTCCGCGCGTTGGGTGCACTAGCCGGTGGACATGCCAAACAGGAGACGAGCGTCCGTTTTTCCGCCCCAAACGAACAAAATCCAGACAAATCGGACATCCGTTTGGGGTCAACGGTCGGAGTTGGCCTTAGCTAGTAACAATGTCGGGGGGATGACCCCGGGTAGGCCCAAGACGACAAACGACGCTTCAAAACATCGGGGCGGCCAACACCCTGATCCGGCTGCCCGGCCACCCCGGCCGGCTCGCACCCTGGCTGCCCGGCCGGCTCCCCACCCAGCTGCTCTAGCCGTCCTGCTACGTGAAATCAATCGATGCATCGACCCGACACCGACAGGACGGCCATACAGTGACCGCTATTGCTGATAAATCATACACTGTTCCTTCATCATACGCGACATCATGTTCAATGCTACTTGTCCCTGGGCACTAGTGTATAAAGTGATCCAGGGGACACTGACTTGGGAAAGAGGTCACTCCCTTGGCCAAGAAGCCACTGACTTGGCCAAGGGGGCAAGCCACTCACACACACACACATATAAACTCACTCCATCCATCCACTACACCACTCTCTGACGAGATCATCCAGAGCCAAAGGCACTCACGCCACACTCATGGGCATACATGCCCAAGCACTCACTTGGCCACTAGAGCACGCATGCTCCGGCCACACACGTACATGAGGCATGAAGCCCACAACTCTCCTCTGCGTTCTCCAATACAACTCTAGGAGCGACTTTGTACTGCTACATACTCTACCTATAAAGCATACTCGGCAGGATTAGGGGTGTTATCTCTCCGGAGAGCCCCGAAGCTGGGTACATCTTGCGCCGCTCGCTCATACCAACCTCGTCTCTGGAGCCACCGGTTGCCTCTTGCCTATCCCTCTCTTTAGCCACCCCGTGACATTTGTCGTGCGCCTACCACGACAAACATAACACATCCCAAGACAAGATTGCTTATGTGGCAAATAGTTAATGGGGAGAGAGATGTTTGTGATAACATACCATCACATAGCGTTTTTCAAGAAAATGTGAGTCTACAAGCTAATAAATGCAACCATACCATCCATGACACTACCACTATGTTACTTTTCCCTATGAAGGTAGTAACATAAAGTAGTGTCATATGCATGACAGTAGTCTAAGTTATCCCCGATTAGCCTAGATTGCCGAAGAAAATGTTGACTGCCTTGGGGCATGGAGCAGCAAGCCCAACCCTATGTACTCTCAGCAAAAAATCTGCATTGCTCCCCCATCTTTGACTTCACCATCCTCTGTTGCACGCCAACCTTCCCTAACCTCGCACCGCCTCTCTCTGCGATCAATCCCACCATACACGATTGTAGGGAGGCCTGGTCGTGGGACTTGGCCCAGGAGGGTGTGCCAACGGCAATGGTGGTAGTTTCCCCAAATGCATCGGCTCCGCTATCGGTTATCGATGCGGCGTCGCTGGAGGCGTGATGGAGATGGAGCGCGTGGCGAGGGACAAATTCCCTGATTAGGAAACTTGGATGGAAGTATGCCTCGACATCATCCATTTCTCGATGCCGAGGAGGGGGCGACGTTCAACAACGACGAAGGGTGCCTGGATCTAGACCCGATCTTCTGGGCCATCTAGGACGCAAAATCGTCGGATCCGGCACAAGCGGGACTATGGAGTCACTTCATGGCAAGGAACCCGCCATGCTCGACATTGTGCAGCCATCGGTGGTGGGCCTCACGAATCCTCCACCGGGATCTGCACCTCACCTTCACTGAAGCTTGACGTTCCCGACGGGCGTGTGGTGCGTGGAGTTTGTGCTCCTGAACCGCGAGCACACCATGTGACAGGTGGGTTGTGCTGCCACAACCTCGATCCTTCGCCATGGCCGGGTGACAGAGGCTAGGTTCCTTTTCACCTCACCAAGGTACATCCTAATGTTGTAACTTCTCACTGCAATCATGGTTCCTTCGTGGGGATTTGTATGACCTTGTGGTCGATTCTACCATAGTCGAGATCAATTCGGTTGTGAGGGTTGTCCCTCCCTCGTATTCGGTGACTGGCTCTACACCAGCCACACCTTGTTCGATTAGTTCTAATTACTTTTCTCTGATTTTGGCAAAAGGCAGCGATCACCAGTGAATCTACTTGTGCGAGGGCGGTTGTGCATAATTTGAAATCAGTGACATCACCACGCTTTCCAACCCTTGGTCGTACGCCACACATCAGGGTATGTGTGGCGAAACGAAAGCGGGTTCGAGGTTTATGTCTTCTATGGAAGTTTGCGTAAATGAGAAAGAGATTGCAAATTCTTTGGACAATACTCGGTTATCCCATCCCCACAGCGCCACCCTTCACACGAGCCTCTTCCTTCAAACCCTAGATATGGTATTCCCAATCGTCTGTTTTGGGTGAGGAAAGATCTCTTTCAATCCAAGTGTTTCTCGATCGAGGATTTCCACCCCATTTCTTGGCTTGGTCGATTTGACCCCGTTCCCACCAAATTTCGTATATCAGTGGAAGGAATTGGCCTAGGATCTCTCTCCTTTGCGGTGGTGGTGAAGAGATTGATGGAGAGCTGGAGTAAAGCGGCACCTGGACCTTGCCAGACGAGAGGTGCGTTGTGGACAGCGCCAGGGCGCTGCTTTAATAGGCCACATCAGGCGAAGGGAAGCAAAGCCGGCTTCAATGTGGCCCAACGACCGGAGTAGTTTTCTACGTCACCGCACCCACATTGAAGTGGGGCCGCACGGTTTGACCGATCGTGTCGCTTTGACTGGTGATACGTCCATTTTGCATCATGTTTTCCTACTGTTATTTATGATGTTTCTTATCAATATAATACTTTGTGGAGCAATTCTAATGCCTTTTCTCTCTTAATTTGCAAGATTTACATGAAGAGGGAGATTGTCGGCAGCTGGAATTCTAGACCTGAAAAAGCTATGTCAGAGATACCTATTCTGCGCAACTCCAACTGAGCTAAAATTTCACGGAGAATTATTTTGGGATAAATAAAAAATACTAGGGAAAAGAATTACCATAGGGGGCCACCCACGTGCCCACAAGGCGCCAGGGCACGCCCACCTCCTAGGGCGTGTCCTGGTGGCTTGTGGGGCCCCTGGCCAGCCTCCCTAGCCCATCTTCTAGTATATAACCCCATTTGACCTAGAAAAAAAATCAGTAGATGACTTTCGGGACGAGACGCTGTCGTCTCGACGCAGAACCTACGCAGGAGCACTTTTGCTCTCCGGCGGAGCGATTTCGCCGGGGATACTTCCCTCCGGGAGAGGGAAATCAAAGCCATCGTCAACAACCCTCTCATTGTGGGAGGACCAATCTTCATCAACATCTTCACTAGCACCATCTCAGATCAAACCCTAGTTCGTCTCTTGTATTAAGTCTTTGTCTCAAAACCTCAGATTGGTACCTGTGGGTTGCTAGTAGTGTTGATTACATCTTGTAGTTGATGTTCGTTGGTTTATTTGGTGGAAGAATATATGTTCAGATCCTTGATGCTATTCAATATCCCTCTAATCTTGAACATGAATATGATTTGTGATCAATTACTTTTGTTCTTGAGGACATGGGAGAAGTCTTGTCATAAGTAATCATGTGAATTTGGTATTCATTCGATATTTTGATGATATGTATGTTGTTGTTTCTCTTAGTGGTGTTATGTGAACGTTGACTACATGAAACTTCACAATATTTGGGCCTACAAGAATGCATTGTGGAGTAGTAATTAGATGATGGGTTGCTAGAGTGACAGAAGTTTAAACCATAGTTTATGCGCTATTCCGTAAGGGGCTGATTTGGATCCAAATGTTTCATGCTATGGTTAGATTTATCTTAATTCTTCTTTCATAGTTGTGGATGCTTGCGAGAGGGGTTAATCATAAGTTGGAGGCTTTTTCAAGTAAGAACAACACTGGTCCACCCACATATCAAATTATCAAAAGTAACGAACGCGAATCAAACAAACATGATGAAAGTGACTAGATGGAATTCCTGTGTGTCCTCAAGAGCGCTTTGATTATTATAAGAGACAATTCCTACCTGTCCTTTGCTACAAAAAGGATTGGGCTACCTTGCTTCACCTTAATTACTATTACTACTTGTTGCTCATTACAAATTAACTTGCTATCAAATAATCTATTACTGATAATTTCAGTGCTTGCAGAAAATACCTTGCTAAAATCCACTGGTTATTTCCTTCTGCTCCTTGTTGGGTTCGACACTCTTACTTATCGAAAGGACTACGATTGATACCCTATACTTGTGGGTCATCAAGACTCTTTTCTAGCACCGTTTCCAGCGAGTGAAGCGCCTTTGGTAAGTGGAATTTGGTAAGGAAACATTCATATTACGTGCTGATATTTACTGTCACTTGTTACTATAGAAAGAAAATCCTTTGAGGGTTTGTTAGGGGTATCTTCACCTCGACTGGAGGCACAAAGAGTTGCCTTTCAACCTATTGCACCTACTGAAAAATGTTTATTATGAGATCCCTTCGGGTATGATAAAGAAACTGCTAGCTAATCCTTATGTAGGAGATGGAACAATACATCCTGATATGCACTTAATATATGTGGATGAAGTCTGTGGATTATTTAAGCTTGCAGGTTTATCCAAAGATGGAGTTAAGAAGAAAGTTTTCCATTTATATTTGGGGGGGAAAGGCATCAACATGGTATAGGCTGTGTGATGATATTAGAACGTGGGATTGGAACCGACTGAGATTGGAATTTCATCAAAAGTTTTATCCTATGCATCTGGTTCATCGTGATCAGAATTATATATATAATTTTTGGCCTCATGAAGGAGAAAGTATTGCTCAAGCTTGGGGGAGTCTTAAGTACAACATACACATGCCCCAATCATGAGCTCTCAAGGGAAATTATCTTACAAAAATTTTATACTCGGCTTTCTCATAATGATCGAACCATGCTTGATTCTTCTTCTACTAGTTCCTTTAATGAAGAAAACTATTGAATTCAGATGAGATCTTCTTAAAAGAATTAAATGCAACTCTAAAAATTTGGGATTCAACAAAGGTAAAGAGTCAGGTATAAAACTTGAGTTTCATTGTGTAAAATATTTTATGGACACCGATGCTTTTCATAAGTTTAGCACTAAATATAGACTTGACTCTGAGATAGTAGCCTCCTTTTGTGAATCATTTGCTATTCATGTTGATCTCCCTATGGAGAAGTGTTTTAAATATCACCCCCTATTAAAGAAAAGATTGAGGAACCCATTATAGTTAATGATGAAACTATTATCTACAATGTTGATCCAGTTGTGCATACTGCTTATATTGAGAAACCTCCTTTCCCTGTTAGGATAAAGCAATATACAAAAGCCTCAACTGTGGTTAATAAAAGTAATATTAGAGCACATAGACCCTCTAAACAAATTAAAGCTAAACCTAATGTTGCTATGGTAAAAGATCTCTTGGTCGATAATATTGATGGGCATGTTATTTACTTTAGTGATGAAGCAACTAGAATTGCTAAGCCTGATACTAAAGATAAGAATAGGCCTACTATTGGCATGCCTGTTGTCTCAGTTAAAATAGGAGATCATTGTTATCATGGTTTATGTGACTTGGGTGCTAATGTGAGTGCTATTCTATTTACCTTATATCAAGAGATTATGATTGAAATTGCACCCACTAGTAGAAAAAGGGTCAAATATGAGAAACATTAGTACCGGTTTGCATATGGGCCGGCACAAATGCGTCCATTAGTGCCGGTTCAAATGACTAGGCGGGAGGAGACCTTTAGTACCGGTTCAGTGCGAATCTGTAGTACCAGTTCATGCCACGAACCGGTACTAAAGGTGCTGGCCGGGCACTAGCATCTATAGTACCGGTTCGTGGCACGAACCGGTACTAAAGAGGTTGTGGCAGGGGCTATTTTTAGTCCCACCTCGCTCCCCTAGCAAGAATTTGACCACCTTAAATATGTTACTTCTCAAACTATCACAAGCATTTGGTCTTCATTGAACTCTATGTGTAGGATCTGCGGCTGCAATATGAGTCTTCGCCGGTTCTTAAATCAGAGGTAGATTTCTATTGACAATTTAGATTCTATACAAAAAGATCATTGATGATCAATGTATTTTTTATATGTACTTCTCTGTAGCAGTATCACAATTTAAATATGTTATTTTTTAAACTATCACAAGCATTTGGTCTTCATTAAACTCTATGTGTATAATTTGTGGACTCAATATGAGTCTTCACCGGTTTCGGACGAGAACTCTTCAGTTACACAGGCACTTCATTTTTTTAACTTATTTGAACTCCAGACTTTTTTTGAGCCGGCATTATGCAACATTCAAAGCGACGTCATCAATTTCCAACATGTTCTGACATCATTTGCTGTTATTCAGTCACCGATTTGTTTAGATCAGAGCTAAAATGACCGTCAAAATGAAAATCACTATAAAACAAACTCTGAAAATGTTGAAGGTATCATCATTTCACCCGCATAGCATGTGCGAAAGAGTGGAGAGGGTCACGGCAAAAACTGGACGAACTTCGTGTACAAACTGGACAATCTCTTTCGGAGTATCAGGGTTTCGGACGAGAACTCATCAGTTACACGGGCACTTCTGTTTTTCAGTCATTTACCAATTTTTTAAAGAGCTAAATAACCGTGAAACAGTAAATCACAGCAAAACGAACTCTGAAAAAGCAGAAAAGAAAAAACTATATAAAAAAATTACTCAAAAATAAATAGCATGCAGAAAAGAAAAAAAATTATATAAAGCAAAAATATTCACAAAGAAACTAAATACAGCAAAAAACTACTCAAAAATAAATAGAAGAAAATGAATAATGCAGAAAAGAAAAAAACTATATAAAAAATTGTTGGGCGCTGCCCGTGGGCTGCCAGGACCTAGGGTGTGCAAATTCAGGCCGGAAGGGCAGCAGGCTCCTGAGGCAGCGCACCCTAGTTAGGCCGAAGCCTGCTATATAGAGGAGTTGAAAGGGCAGCCGCGGCTGGGTTTATAAACCAGTCGGCTGCCCTTCGCTTCAGCGAGGTGGGACTAAAATAGCAACGGTGCGGTGGGAGCGCACGACCATTAGTACCGGTTGGTGGTTCCAACCGGTACTAATCGTTGTTTTTAGTACCGGTTGGAGCCACCAACCGTACTAAAGGCCCTCGCTTCCGCCGCTTGGGCTGTCCAAAATTGGCCTTTAGTACCGGTTGGTGGCTCCAACCGGTACTAAAGGCTCCTCCTATATATATGGCACTTACGAAAATTCAGTTATCATCGACCACTTCCTTCCACTTCTCTCGCGCGACATCAATCTCCAACACCGACGCCGCCGCGCCGCCGTGCCGTCGCCCTTGCCGCCCTCGATCGCCGCCCCCGCCACACGTCGTCATCGTCCTCGTCGTCGCCGCGCCCGCCGCCGCCCGTCGTCATCGTCCCGTCGTCGCCTTGCGCCCGCTGCCGTCATCGTCGCCGCCCCCTGCCGCCCGTCCCGTCGCCGCCCCCGCCGCCCTCGCCGCCCCCGCCGCCCGTACGCGCCCGCTCGATCGTAGTACCCACACACACACATACACACACACATACACACACACATACACCCACACCCACACATACACACACACACACAACACGTACACACACATGTACGTACACACATACACACACAAACACACACACATTTTTGTACTTATTTTATATTTTCTATTGTTTAGATGAATTAATTAATATAACTAGTTTATTTTTAGAATGTTAGAAATGTTATATGTTAGATGAATTAGAACTAGTTTATTTTAGTAAGAAAACTTATGTATATGAGATTATTTGAACTAGTTGAATTAATAGAACTAGTTTATTTTTAGTAAGAAATTTTAGTATATGAGATTATTTGAACTAGTTGAATTAGTATAACTAGTTTATTTTTATTAATGCTTAGTTGAACTAGTTGAATTAATATAACTAGTTTATTTTAGTAAATGCTTAGTTGAACTAGTTGAATTAATATAATTAGTTTATTTTTAGCAAATGCTTAGTTGAACTAGTTGAATTAATAGAACTAGTTTATTTTTAGCAAGAAAATTTAGGTATATGAGATTATTTGAATTAATATAACTAGTTTATTTTAGTAAATGCTTAGTTGAATTAATAGAAGTAGTTGAATTAATTGAATTAGTAAGTGTTTAATGTTTCGCCTATATGAACATAGGAAATTTCGTCTGACGACGGAAAAAATTTCATTATGTGCGAATACTGTTGTAACATCCCAAATTTTTAATTTGGCATGTTATACATAGGTCATCCATGTATATCATATTTTATTGCATATTCATTTGCTATCCTCGAAAATCCTAAGCAACTCAAGGACCCTCGGAGAGAGTTGGGGATTTTTCGATTTTCACATTTGAATTTATTCAAATGAAAGTCGAGGATATTGGATTTTAATTATTTTTCTCTCCGGAAAAATATTTCAAGTTTAAAATAAATGAGGGGAGATAATATGACTTCTCCAAAATAATTGCAATACCGGAGGAAAAATGTTAAAATCATTTTTGGGATTTTATTTTTTTACTTATTTGGAATTTTATTTGTCCTAGAAAAAAATTGCACGCTTTAAAAAAAATTGCATTTTATGGGCCAAGAAAAGTTCACCCAGTTCTAAATATTTTATTTAGACGGAGAAAACTTATTTTGGATTTTTTAGGTTTTTATTTATTTTTCTAGGAATTTTTCTTTCGGCGGAATGTTAAAAGAAAATGAAACGGACCCGCGCCCGACTGGGCCAAAGGCCCAGCCGAGCCAGGCCGGCCCGCGAGCGCCGCCGCCTCCCTCCGCGGCGCAGGCGAGGCACGGACGCCGAGGGAGTCCGAGCCGGACTCCACCCCGGCGCCCTTCCCAAGTCGCCGCCGCCCGCCCTTTAAATACCGCCGCCCGCCTCCGCCACCACCCGCCCGCCCCACCCCTTTAAATACCGCCGCCCGCCTCCGCCACCACCACCGCCACCACCCACCACGGAGCCCGAGCCGCCTAAGCGCCGAGCACCGAGCCGCCCGAGCTCCATTGCCGCCGCCGCCCCTCAGCGTCGTCGCCGCCGCCTCCGCCGAGCCGCCGCCGCCCCTCGTCGACCCGCCCCCCCGGACCGCGGAGCTGCCCGTCGCCGGACGCGCCTCGCCGGAGGTACCCGACCCCGCCGCCGTTTTTTTTTAAGAAAACCCTTCGGTTTTTTTAAACCCTAGACCGTTTTTTTATAGATCGGTTTATTTTCGTCGGTTTATTTATTTAACGAACGTCCATTCGTCCGTTCGTTTTAACGAACGCGTTCACTGTTTAAGTTCTGTTAACGAACGTTCGTTCGTTTAACAGTTCGTCGCTTTTTCTTTTATTCGATTTATTCCGCGGTTATTCCGATCGTGATTTCAGATCCAATTTTCAAACCTGGTTATCTTTTTGCTCGTTTATCGGAATCAGGCGATTCAAGCGCCTGGAGTTTCGTATCGAAACCCTCTTTCCGAATAATCAACTCAAACTAGTTTTTGTCATTGTAAAATTTGACTCTAGTTCAGATTAGTAAACGGACCTTCTTTCTCTCGCCGTTTGAGTTTCGTTGTTTCGTTTGGTTTGATTCTTTTTGCAAACCGGAGTTCTTAAGTTGAACTCTCCGGTCAACCTCTTTCAGTTGAAGTTTTATTCGTGCATCTTTGTTGTATGCTTATGTATGTATTGTTTGCTTGCGATAGAATTCCCGGAGTGCGAAGCGTGTTACTACGAGTCTCTAGGATTCACGGATCGTCAGCAAGGCAAGTAACACTTGATCATATCTTTACCTACCCAGTTTTTATGCATTAGTTTCAACCCTCAAACATTGCATGGTTAGGATGTCATTAATTTGTGGGTTGGGAAGTAGATGATGAGGTAGGAACCTATTGCCCTATTACTTTCAAACCCTTGGGAGTTACTTTTACGTTATGCTTATATTTCCATGCTATGCTCGTAGACGTGGATTGGGTTTGAGAGATATTCACGACAGATGTGAGATTGTTAATTAATGGTTTACTTTAAGGTGGCAACTTAAATACACATCTGGGTGGATTGAGGCACCTGGGGAACCCAGTGTTGTCTGTTTTTTTTGGAAATCCCGGGGTACCCGTGTGATCTTCCTATGGACCGCCACCAGGCTCAAAGGAACTGAGATTATTCATGCTAGAAAACTTCCGTGTGCAGCCACAAGCTATTATGGGCTCTAGCATAGTTGAGTAAGTTACGTGAAGCTCTCAAGAGGTAGGTCACAGGTAGTGGGTTTATAGGTTTGGTATGATCTATCCGGAGTAGAGAGTTAATGTTTCGAAAGATCGTGTCTCGGTCATCCGTCTCTCAAACACCATGAAGTGCGAGAAACCAACGGAGGCGATCGAGTCTTGTGGGGAAAAGTCATAAACCTCTGCAGAGTGTACAATCTAATCATGGTTAGCCGTGTCCCCGGTCATGGACAATTCTGAGTATCTAGTACTTGAGTATTCACATGTATCTCATCAATCTAAATTAATATTGCTGGGATGTTAATTACCTTAATTGGGATCATCTGAGTTGGGGGGGTACCTTCTCAATGATGTTTCAACCACCATGATAGTTAAAGTAAAATTTATTCCTTTGATGTAGGGAAAAATTGGCTTTTCGCAAAATCAGAATCGTAGAGCTTTCCACCAGCCATATATGCATGTAGTATAGCTCATTCTTTCATTACTCTCTATGTGTTACATTGCCAGCATATTCCATGTGCTGACCCGTTCCCGGGCTGCAACGTATTATGTTGCAGACTTTTCAGACGAGGAGTAAGGATTTGTAGGTCGTTGCCGTGTAGCTCAGTTATGCCGTTGGAGTTGATGGACTCACTTTACCTTCCAAGCCTTCCGTTGTTGTCGCATTAGATGGCCTTAAGCCATATTATTGTAATAAGTTCTCTTTTGAGACATCCGATGTAATAAGTGTGTGATTGCTACTCTGTTTATAAATCCTTCGAGAACTGTGTGTGTCAGCATTACCGATCCAGGGATGACACAAAAGCACAGAGACTTGACCATCTGAGGTCGGGTCGCTACAAGATGGTATCAGAGCACACACTGAGTGTAGGACACGACCACTAAGACAAAACCATAGGTCACTCTTCTCTACTCATTTCTGACCTCTCTCCTTTTTTCCACTCTTTAGGATGACGGAGATGAAATACAAGTTTGCCCAACCGGATGAAGGCACGCCTTTCGAACGCCACTTGAAGGAAGTCACTAGGTACCTGAATATTGGAATACCAAGCTTCACCGGGACGTACAACGCCACCTTACCAGAAGAAGAATGCTGGAAGATTCAAGCCCTAGTTCCCGGAAGGACGTTTGCACTAAGCACGGAGCCCATAGTATGTGTTTTCAATGCACCAACATGGAGCTTAGGAAAGAGTATGGCAGCTCACATTACCATGGGACGCATTGGAGAAGTCTACAATAAGGAGCTTAAAGACACCATATACCAAATATGTGGGCGCCGAGACAAGCAATGGGAAGTAATTAGCACCAAGAAGGATAGATCCATTGCAGCTTACATCCAGGAGCTAAACCAGCACATTCGACGTCATGAGAACCAGATGTGCAGAGACATCTGGACTTGAAGAAGGCGAAAACTAAGATCATCGAATTGGAGGAAGAACTCAAGTCTACACGCGATGGATATGAGGAAGAAATCAAGATACTCTTGGAGAAGAATGACGACCTAGTCAAGAAGATTGGAGTCTTCATGGGAGGACCAACACCCAAGGAAGAAGAGCAAGAAGAGGAAGAAGACCCGCTTGTCCGGACAACTACATCATCATCGCATTTACGACCGACTCAGATCCAAGTGATGATGACTATGAAGACGAAGCTGGAGCAGACATTATGGAGTCTTCCACCGATCAAAATTTCTAGATGACCACCAAATATTAGTAGTATTTTCCCCCATGTAACTAGTAGTAGTTGAGCACTTATGCGATAGTCCTAGATCGTTTTGTATGCCCTTGCTTGCTTGATTGAATGAATGTGTGTTTTGCCTCATGTGCATATGGGTAGTGTTTTCTCACTAGACCTCTTTCTATTTCTAATCTCTCCCCTCTAAAACCTCAGATGCCTCCGAGACGTGACCCCGGTTTTGCTTTCCCACCGGAGCTCACTCAGTTGATCCAACAGCAGAATACCTTGATGCAACTGCTAGTTCAGAACCAGGGCAATGCCAACAACAACAACAACAACCCGCCGCCAGGGGACAATTTAGCCCGTTTTCTAAGGTTACAACCGCCGGTGTTTTCCAGTAGCACCGAGCCAATAGTTGCAGATGACTGGTTACGCCGAATTGGAAGGGAGTTAACCACCGCAGGATGCACGGATGCTGAAAGAGTGCGCTTTGCCGCACATCAATTGGATGGACCAGCAGCCGCATGGTGGGAGAATTACACAACTACTTTCCCTATAGCCAATGTCACTTGGGACCAGTTCCAACAAGCTTTCCGCACGGCCCATGTTTCAACTGGAGCCATGCAGATAAAGAAGCGTGAGTTTCGCAACTTACGCCAGGGGAACCGTACTGTGGCTCAGTACGTGGATGAGTTTAGCAAGTTATCACGCTATGCCCCTGATGATGTGGCCACGGATGCCGCGAAGCAAGAGAAGTTTATGGAAGGGCTGAATGATGAGATGAGTATGCAGCTGATGGTGGCAACTTTCAACAACTACCAGGAGTTGGTAGATAAGGCCCTAATGATTGAAGGAAAGCAGCAGCAAATTGAGAATCGTAAGAGGAAGTATGGACAAGGGAAGTATAACTCAGGAGCTCACCAGAAACCTCGCTTAACCCCGAACTCGGGAGGACTAGTTCATAACCATGGAGGACATAATCATACTGGAGGAGGATTGCATAATGGTGCGAAGAATGGGAATGGGAACGGAGCCAACAACAATCAAAATCGCTCTAACCCAGCTACACCCGCCAAGAGGGACTTAAGCCAAGTTATTTGCTTTAAGTGCGGGAAAACAGGAACTATGCCAATGACTGCCTCAAGGAAAGAATGGAAACGGAAATGGAGCGCTGGAAGAAGCCCAATCCATTCAACAAAGGACAAGTGAACCATGTTAACGTGGAGGAAGTTGAAGAGCAGCGGATCTTGTAATAGGTAAGTTTTGGTTCAGTCATTTACCGCTATTGTTCTTTTCGATCTTGGTGCATCGCATTCATACATATCAAGGGATTTGTGGATAAGTTTAAGTTACCAACCTGGACCCTTAGGACCCCTCTTTAGTGAGCTACTTTGGAGCAGAGTATATGGCTAGCAGATGGTGCCCCAGATACCCCTAATCATTGGCACACATGTTTTTCCGTCGACCTAATTATCTTGGAGTCGCAAGGATTGGATGTGATATTAGGTATGGATTGGATGTCGAAGTTTGAGGAAGTATTGACTGTGCCGCAAGTCAATTTATCTTACCACCCCGGAGGAAAAAGGATTAAGTATGTATCTAGGCATGTGCCTAGGAGGAGCCAAGTGAATACCCTCACGGAGTTGTGCAAGAGGAAGTACCAGAGTGAAGGATTATCCGGATGTTTTTCCGGAAGAGTTACCAGGCATGCCACCGGATCGAGACATCGAGTTTCTGATAGAACTAATACCAGGTTCAGGGCCAATATCAAAGAGACCCTATCGGATGCCCGCAAATGATCTGGAAGAAATTAAGAAGCAGATCAAGGAGTTACTGGAGAAAGGTTACATTTGAAGAAGTTCATCGCCTTGGGGAGCACCAGTACTTTTGGTGGAGAAGAAGGATAAAACCCTGAGGATGGTTGTTGATTACCGAGCTTTGAATGAAGTAACGATAAAGAACAAGTATCCCTTACCGATGATTAATGATCTGTTTGATCAGTTGCAAGGAGCTAAGGTGTTTTCTAAGATCGATCTATGATCAGGATACCATCAGTTGAAGATACGAGAAAAGGATATACCAAAGACCGCGTTCACCACTCGATATGGATTGTATGAGTATACGGTCATGTCGTTTGGACTGACTAACGCCCCTGCCTATTTTATGAGTATGATGAACAGAGTGTTCATGGAATATTTGGACAAGTTTGTTGTGGTGTTTATCGATGACATTATGGTTTATTCAAAGAACGAAGAGGAGCACGTAGAACACCTATGTTTGGTTTTCGAGAAACTCAGGGAACACCAGTTATATGCCAAATTCAGCAAGTGTGAGTTTTGGTTGAAGGAAGTTGGATTTCTTGGGCATGTTATATCGGAGAGGTATAACAAGAGATCGGTAAAATTCAGTCGATCCTTGAATGGTTGGCACCCACTTCAGTCGGCGAGATTCGCAGTTTCCTTGGACTGGCAGGATATTATAGGAGATTTATTGAGAATTTTTCCAAGATTGCTAAACCAATGACAGAGTTGTTAAAGAAGGATACCAAGTTCAAATGGACAGAGGATTGTGAGACAAGCTTCCAAGAGTCGAAGAAACGGTTGACTACAGCCCCAGTGCTGACCTTGCCATATATACATAAGGAGTTTCAAGTGTATTGTGATGCCTCTTGCTTGGGACTTGGATGTGTTCTTATGCAGGAAGGAAAAGTTGTTTCGTATGCCTCACGACAACTGAAGCCTCATGAGTTGAACTATGCCACACATGATTTGGAGTTAGCAGCTGTGGTACATGCGTTGAAGACCTGGAGACATTATCTCATGGGAAACCGTTGTGATGTGTACACGGATCATAGGAGTTTGAAGTACATTTTCACACAGAAGGAGTTGAACCTCAGACAGAGGAGATGGCTGGAGCTTATAAAGGATTACGATATGAAGCTACACTATCATCCAGGAAAGGCCAACGTTGTAGCAGACGCTTTAAGTCGGAAAAGTTATGCCAATATCCTTAAGGGTAGAGGACTACCAAAGGGGTTAGCAGAGGATATTATGGAACTACAGTTAGAGATTGTTCCAAGAGGTTTTCTTGCAACAGTGGAGGTTCAGTCGACCTTGCTAGACAAGATTCGAGAAGCTCAGAAGGAGGATAAAGAGATTGCAGAGATAAAGGAAAAGATGGGCAAGGGAAAAGCCAAAGGTTTTCGCGAGGATGAGCACGATACCTTGTGGTTTGAGGATCGGATTTATGTGCCCAACAATTTGGAGATCAAGAAGTTAATACTTGAAGAGGCTCATGACTCACCATACTCGATTCACCCCGGAAACACCAAGATGTATTTGGACTTGAAGGAACGTTTCTGGTGGACTGGTATGAAAAAGAATATTGTCGAGTATGTAGCCATTTGTGATGTATGCCAGAGAGTGAAGGCCGAGCATCAAAAGCCAGCAGGACTATTGCAGCCTATGCCAATACCCGAATGGAAGTGGGACAAACTTGGCATGGATTTTATCACCGGATTACCCCGAACCAAAGCAGGATATGATTCAATATGGGTAGTAGTGGATCGGTTGACCAAAGTAGCTCACTTCATCCCAGTGAAAACAACTTATACAAGTGCCAAATTGGCCAAGATATATATGACCAGGATTGTATGTTTGCATGGAGTTCCGAGGAGCATCGTATCAGATAGAGGAACACAGTTTACTTCAAAGTTTTGGCATCAGCTACACCGGACTTTGGGTACCAGATTGGAGTTTAGTACCGCATTCCACCCACAGACGGATGGACCGACAGAGAGAGTCAATCAGATTTTGGAGGATATGTTGAGAGCCTGTGCGCTAGATTATGGATCTAGTTGGGATGACAATTTGTCGTACGCAGAATTCTCATACAACAACAGCTACCAGGCCGGTTTGAAGATGGCACCGTTCAAGCTCAGATGGACGCAGATGTAGAACACCATTGATGTGGGACGAGGTTGGAGACCGTCGGTTGTTTGGACCAGACTTGATCAAAGACTCAGAGGAGAAGGTTAAACTGATCGAGAGGCAAAGGCTAAAGATTGCTCGGTCTAGATGGAAGAGTTACGCAGATTCAAAACGCAAGGAAGTAATCTATGAAATCGGAGATGAGTATATTCATGAGTATCACCCCGAGGGAGTGAAACGTTTTGGAGTAAAAGGAAAGTTAGCCCCAAGATTTGTAGGACCGTATCGTGTTTTGGAACGAATGGGAGAAGTTGCCTACAAGCTGGATTTACCTGAAGGACTGTTAGGAGTTCATGATGTGTTTCACATATCGCAACTGAAGAAGTGCCACGCTGAGATGGCCGACATACCGTTGAACGATACAGTACCTTTGGAGGCGATTCAACTGAATGATAATCTAACTTATGAGGAGAAGCCAGTAAAGATTTTGGAGTTTGATAGCCGAGTCACTCGCAACAAGGTGATCAAGTTTTGCAAAGTTTAGTGGAGTCACCATACCGAGGAGGAAGCCACCTGGGAGCGAGAAGATGATATTCGCAAGGACCATCCGCACCTATTTTCTAGCCAACCCGAATCTCGAGGGCGAGATTCATCTTAAGGGGGGTAGGTTTGTAACATCCCAAATTTTCAATTTGGCATGTTATACATAGGTCATCCATGCATATCATATTTTATTGCATATTCATTTGCTATCCTCGAAAATCCTAAGCAACTCAAGGACCCACGGAGAGAGTTGGGGATTTTTTTATTTTCACATTTGAATTTATTCAAATGAAAGTCGAGGATATTGGATTTTAATTATTTTTCTCTCCGGAAAAATATTTCAAGTTTAAAATAAATGAGGGAGATAATATGACTTCTCCAAAATAATTGAAATACCGGAGGAAAAATTTTTAAATCATTTTTGGGATTTTATTTTTTTACTTATTTGGAATTTTATTTGTCCTAGAAAAAAACTGCACGCTTTAAAAAAATTGCATTTTATGGGCCAAGAAAAGTTCACCCAGTTCTAAATATTTTATTTAGACGGAGAAAACTTATTTTGGAATTTTTAGGTTTTTATTTATTTTTCTAGGAATTTTTCTTTCGTGGAATGTTTAAAAACGAGCGGACTCCTACCGATCGGGCCAAAGGCCCAGCTGAGCCAGGCCGGCGAGCGCCGCCGCCTTCCTCCGCGCGCCGCCGTGCGAGGCACGGACGCCGAGGGAGTCCGAGCCGGACTCCACCCGGGCGCCCCTTCCCAAGTCGCCGCCGCCCCGCCTTTAAATACCGCCGCCCGCCTCCGCCACCACCCGCCACCACCCGCCCGCCCGCCCCTTTAAATACCGCCGCCCGCCCGCCACCACCACCGCTACCACCGCCAGCGGGAGAGCGAGCAGCCGAGCCGCCGAGCACCGAGCCGCCCGAGCGCCGTCGCCGCCGCCCCTCCAGCGCCGTCGCCGCCGCCTCCCGCCGAGCCGCCGCCGCCCTCGTCGACCCGCCCCACCCGGACCCGCGGAGCCGCCCGCTTCGCCGGACGCGCCTCGCCGAGGTACAAACCCGCCGCGTTTTTTTAAGAAAACCCTTTGGTTTTTTTAAACCCTAGACCGTTTTTTTATAGATCGGTTTATTTTCGTCGGTTTATTTATTTAACGAACGTCCGTTCGTCCGTTCATTTTAACGAACGCGTTCACTGTTTAAGTTCTGTTAACGAACGTTCGTTCGTTTAACAGTTCGTCGCTTTTTCTTTTATTCGATTTATTCCGCGGTTATTCCGATCGCGATTTCAGATCCAATTTTCAAACCTGTTTATCTTTTCGCTCGTTTATCGGAATCAGGCGATTCAAGCGCCTGGAGTTTCGTATCGAAACCCTATTTCCGAATAATCAACTCAAACCAGTTTTCATCATTGTAAAATTTGACTCTAGTTCAGATTAGTAAACGGACCTTATTTCTCTCACCGTTTGAGTTTCGTTATTTCGTTTGGTTTGATTCTTTTTGCAAACCGGAGTTCTTAAGTTGAACTCTCCGTTCAACCTCTTTCAGTTGAAGTTTTATTCGTGCATCTTTGTTGTATGCTTATGTATGTATTGTTTGCTTGAGATAGAATTCCCGGAGTGCGAAGCGTGTTACTACGAGTCTATAGGATTCACGGATCGTCAGCAAGGCAAGTAACACTTGATCATATCTTTACCTACCCAGTTTTTATGCATTAGTTTCAACCCTCAAACATTGCATGGTTAGGATGTCATTAATTTGTGGGTTGGGAAGTAGATGATGAGGTAGGAACCTATTGCCCTATTACTTTCAAACCCTTGGGAGTTACTTTTACGTTATGCTTATATTGCCATGCTTTGCTCGTAGACGTGGATTGGGTTTGAGAGATATTCACGACAGATGTGAGATTGTTAATTAATGGTTTACTTTAAGGTGGCAACTTAAATACACATCCGGGTGGATTGAGGCACTGGGAACCCAGTGTTGTCATTTTTGGAAATCCGGGGTACCCGTGTGATCTTCCTATGGACCGCCACCAGTGCTCAAAGGAACTGAGATTATTCATGCTAGAAAACTTTCGTGTGCAGCCACAAGCTATTATGGGCTCTAGCATAGTTGAGTAAGTTACGTGAAGCTCTTGAGAGGTAGGTCAGCGGTAGTGGGTTTATAGGTTTGGTATGATCTATCCAGGAGTAGAGAGTTAATGTTTACGAAAGGCGTGTCTCGGTCATCCGTCTCTCAAACACCATGAAGTGCGAGAAACCAACGGAGGCGATCGAGTCTTGTGGGGAAAAGTCGCAAACCTCTGCAGAGTGTACAATCTAATCATGGTTAGCCGTGTCCCGGTCATGGACAATTCGAGTATCTAGTACTTGAGTATTCACATGTATCTCATCACTCTAAATTAATATTGCTGGGATGTTAATTACCTTAATTGGGATCATCTGAGTTGGGGGTACCTTCTCAATGATGTTTCAACCACCATGATAGTTAAAGTAAAATTTATTCCTTTGATGTAGGAAAAATTGGCTTTTCGCAAAATCAGAATCAGAGAGCTTTCCACCAGCCTTATATGCATGTAGTATAGCTCATTCTTTCATTACTCTCTATGTGTTACATTGCGGCATATTCCATGTCTGACCTGTTCTCGGGCTGCAACATATTATGTTGCAGACTTTTCGAGACGAGGAGTAAGGATTTGTAGGTCGTTGCTGTGCAGCTCGCTTATGTCGTTGGAGTTGATGGACTCACTTTACCTTCCAAGCCTTCATTGTTGTTGCATTAGATGGCCTTAAGCCATATTATTGTAATAAGTTCTCTTTGAGACATCGATGTAATAAGTGTGTGATTGCTACTCTGTTTATAAATCCTTCGAGAACTGTGTGTGTCAAGATTACCGATCCAGGATGACATGAATACGTAGACTTGACCATCCGAGGTCGGGTCGCTATAAGCTGTGAAGACCAGTAGCGGCCGGTCGACAAAAATTTCCTTGTTGATGATAGGCGATTCAGTATCACGCTGGATGAGACATTGAATTCGATCTGATGAAGTCACAACGACAAGTCTGTTTACATAATTAAGCATGACTTATATATGCTTCATTTGCACGACTTATAATTTTAATTTTCACTATTCTACTAGCATCCCCTGCCATGCAAGAATTTTTGTCTTGGATAAGATAAGTTTCAATGATATGAAAACTATGGAGGTAAAGAGAGTTTACCTGAAAACTGAGCATGGTTATACTTTCAACGTCAAAGTATACAATGCACACACGTACGCCTATTTTGAATGCAAAACTTGGCAAGCACTATGCAAGGCTTATGCATTTGAGCCTGGTATGGTTATCACCTTTGATATTTGTCCGGAAGATGATATTGAAGGTAATAGAGACATATGGGTTGATGTGCAGACGCCTCCAGTTCTACCATTATGTGAGTTCTTCTCAACTATATTTTTGTCTTTGATATTGCTTATTCAAAAATAATTGACAACTAATTTCTATTGACAGCTTATTTCCATTCAAGCAAACATGTCCGGCGCTTGGTAGACAGGACCTACTACTGTCCCGGAGCTGAACTACACTGCGAGGAGATAATTCATTATGTTTCATGGCTTGAGGATCTTCATACTGTCAAGACAAATTTTCTTCCCGCACTTAGAAATGTTAGTACTCAAAACGTGCGACCAATAGTGATGGTATTGAACTACGGTCACATCTATTTAGGAATGATGGTAAGATTTTTACTATTTGTCCTTAGTGCATCTTTTGCGTACATAATTTTTTTGCTAAACTTTCATTGCTAAGTATATTAATTAAGTACTATACGATGTTCTTCACCAGGGACTCCCGATGACAGTTGTGCCTCAGGGGATCAAGACTAAAGGTCGCATGTCAATTAATAGCTTACGGCCAAGATATCCTGCATTGCACATGAATGCATTCAAGATTTCTAGAAGCGATGAATGCTTAATAGTGAAAGATTGGAGGAAAATTGTTAACGATCGCAGAGAAGTACTAGGGGGCAGCAATGAGAAGCGCAGCCCACGATTAGGAGACAGGTTCATCTGCATGCTCCAGTATGATGAATCAGGAGATCTATACATGTTCTATGCTATTTTACCAGAGAGAGAGAGAGTAGCTAGCAGGAGTGATTTAGCTAGTTCATGCTGCTCTTAGTACTTGTCCTTTCATGTCCATGTTCTTCGTTCTGAACTTAATCTCAAAGAGTGATTTGCTTTTGTGGTGTTATATATGAACGCTTATAATATCATGACAATCATGTTGAACTCGATGATATTTTTGCTTTTGGTACAAGTGAATGTTTCTTCTTTAAGCTACTGTTGGTGGTGATTAGATAGCGGTAATGACTATGATGATTAAATAGTGATAATGACGACTACGATGATTTTTAGCTAGCTAGCTAGAGTATATATATATATACTCATGTTGATGATATGATTCAAAAGTTTTTATGTTAACATGATGATGATGATGAGTTATTATATCATTTAATGAAAGAAACCATAGATTAGTTTCAGCTGGATGGATCCTACCTAAGTGATCAAGTATATATATGCATGCCATATCCATATATATTATACTTGATCACCTGGTGATCAAGTATAATATGGATATGGCATATACTTGATCACTTAGCTAGCTAGATCCAAATGCATCCAGTCGAAACTAATCCGCGGTACTTTCACCTAATGATTTAACAACTCATTGTAATGTAAAAAATTCATTAAATTAAATTGAAAACACAAAATTAAAGGAAAAATTAATTAAAAACCAAACATTTAGTACCGGTTGGTGTTACCAACCGGTACTAAAGCCCTACGCGCACCCGGGCCTGGCTAGTGCCACGTGTTTGCACTTTAGCGCCGGTTCGTGACGAACCGGTACTAAAGGGGGGGGGGGACCTTTAGTCCCCACTCTTTAGTGCCGGTTGGTGAACCGGCACTAAAGGCCGTCACGAACCAGCACTAAAGGCCGGTTCTGCACTAGTGACCTACTGAAATAGAGGACATTGATGTGACTATTAGACTTGCAAATAAAGAAATTATTTCACCACTTGGGATTGTTAGAGATGTGGAAGTCTTGTGTGGAAAGATACCCTATTGATTTTCTAGTTCTTGTTTCTCCACAAGATGATTTTTGTCCCGTTATATTTGGTAGACCGCAATAAAGAAACTGTTAGTGTTAACTTTGGTGATGAGTCTTATGAGTTCAATTTTTCTTAGTTTCATAGACAACCTCGTGATAAAGAATAGCCTAGTAAGGATGAAATTATTGGTCTTGCTTCTATTGTCGTACCTCCTATTGATCCGTTAGAACAATATTTGCTACACCATGAAAATGATATGCATATGAATGAAAGAATGAAATAGACAAGATATTCCTTGATAAAACACCTAACCTTAGACATAACTTGCCTATTGAAACTCTTGTAGGTCTGATGTCTACTATGCAACTTTATCCTGATAGACGTTGTTGGGCCTCCAAGTGCAGAGTTTTGTAGGACAGTAGCAAATTTCCCTCAAGTGGATGACCTAAGGTTTATCAATCCGTGGGAGGCATAGGATGAAGATGGTCTCTCTCAAACAGCCCTGCAACCAAATAACAAAGAGTCACTTGTGTCCCCAACCCACCCAATACGATGGTAAATTGTATAGGTGCACTAGTTCTGCGAGGAGATGGTGATACAAGCGTAATATGGATGGTAGATATAGGTTTTTGTAATCTGAAAATATAAAAACAGCAAGGTAACTAGTGGTAAAAGTGAGCGGAAATGGTATTGCAATGCTTGGAAATAAGGCCTAGGGTTCATACTTCACTAGTGCAAGTTCTCTCAACAATGATAACATAATTAGATCCTATGGCAATCCCTCAACGTGCGACAAAAGTCACTGCAAAGTTCCTATCACGGAGAACATAAGATGAAATTGCTTGTAGGGTATGAAACCACCTCAAAGTATGGCCAGTGTATGTAATATGCTGCTTTGTTCCCTGTATTTGCACTGGTGGCGAACTTTGATGCCCAGTGGATGTAATATGTGTAATAGCCGTAATAGCCTAATTTTTGTTGCTTGCTTATTTATTTCCTTATTGTCTTGTTTAATTGTTTGCTTGTAGTCACTGCATTTCTTTTCTGCGTTTCTCTAGTGGCGACAATAACCTATTTTTATAACTAGGCCACAATAACCATGGCAACACACGGGTTGTTGTAACCATGGTCCTACTACCTGCTGTAGTGACCATGGGCCTCCTACGGGCCGTAGGATCCATGGACCTTCTACTAGCCGTATAATCATTACGAGAAACATGGGTCGTACTATTCGTGGACCAATAATGGCTGCAAAACGGGCCTTAAACGGGCTAGAGTGGAAATCGCCTGTTTATGGCCCTGCCATAACGGGCCGTTAATAGGCCATATTCGATGACGCTATGAAAACAGCCAACGGGTTAACGGGCCACAAACGGGCTGACTGTAACCATGTGCTGAATTTGGTCCGCAAGCAGAACAGGCCAGTAACGGACCGTAACTAACCGAACTCTAGAAATGAACACAAGAATAAATGGGCCCTTAAAAGACCGAAAGTTAACACGGGCTGGAAACTGCCGACGAAATAATGGGTCGTTAAAGGGTATAAAGCGATACACTGTTCATTATGGGCCAGTTTCATCTCGAGCCTTTAGTGGGCCCAGAGTTACAAAAGGCCTCCTATGGGCGGAATGATGTCATGAGCCATACATGGGCCAAAAGTTACAACGGGTTGGGATCATATTGGACGGCCCAGATGACGCTACTGGGCCAAATTCCGGTAGGCTGTAATGGGCCATGAGCTAGCGGGCTGTAAATGGGCTACATGCGAACATGCCGTTAACAGGCTTTCCGTGGGCCGCCCCGCTATCTTTTGACCAAGTCAAACGGACCAGCCTTTTCACTGGAATGGGCCTTTGTTGGTCGTGTCACATGTCGATGTATCATAGGCGCCTTCGATCCAATGAGTGGATGACATCTGTCCCAACGGTGAGCCGACACGTGGTTCCTCTGGCCATTGAGAATTTTACACGTGGAAAATCCCCATTGGTCCGGGCTGTTAACGGGTTATTGGATCCAAATCGGAACCCGATAGCTTAATGGCAACCCGTTACAGTAGATGCCACGTGTTGGTCACCCTTGACGAAAGCACTTCTATGACGCGCGATTTACCGTCATGGAAGTGGACACTTCCGTGATGATAATTTTGGTAATGTCATGGAACACTTCTACGATAGCACATGTATGACTATCTTGATTCTGTCATAAAATCTTTATGGATGTAATGACAGAAAACGTGACCTACTGTGACAAAAACGTATCATCACGGAAGTGTATTTTTTTGTAGTGTATCTTGGACATCTTTTATGATTGTGAGCCCCCATTAAATATTCTATGTCAAATTGTTGGCATATGACAAGGAAGACAACGTAATGAGTTATGTTTGCTATATTCACATAGAGTTCCTCCAACATGTGATGCTTGCCCAATATCTTTGCTAGCCACAAATTCGCACTAACTAGAGATACTACTTGTGCATCAAAAACCCTTAAACCCATTTTCATGTCATGAGAGTCCACTATATCTACCTATGGATTGAATAAGATCCTTCAAGTAAGTTGTCATCGGTGCATAAAGCAATAAAAATTGCTCCTAAATATCTTTTATTGTAAGGAAAATAAGCTTTGTACGGTCTTGTGATGGTAAAGAAATAAAAGCGACAAACTACATAATAAAGGTTGCTATCTCAAGGGGCAATATAAAGTAGCATTCCTTTACATTAAGAGCTTTCACATCCAAAAAATAAAAGCGCATGACAACCTCTACTTCCCTCTGGGAAGGGCTTATCTTTTACTTTTATGTATTTACTATGTATGCAAGAGTCAATAGTGTTCTTCTCTATTCCTTTTTCATTGTCTCTTTTGCAAGCATCACGTGGTGGTGAATGATCTAGGCATATATATCCAGTTGGATATGAGTTATTATTGTTGACATTACCCTCGAGGTAAATGAGTTGGGAGGCGAAACTATAAGCCCCTATCTTCTATGTGTCTGACTGAAACTTTTGCTCCATATATATATCGTGAGTGTCAGCAATCATAGAAGACTAAATGATAGTTAAGTATGTGGACTTGCTAAATAAAAGCTCTTACATGAGACCCTTCCTGAAAATATGATGAATTGTAGTTGTCTTGTTGACTGAGAACATAGTCTGTTAGTTTTCAAGAAAGTTTATGCTTTATACTTTGTTTTTGTGATGAATTGTTACTTGCTCATGAGAAGTTTTATGATGATACATATTGCTACTACAATAATGATCATGACGCTTCTATGTCCGTATTTTGTTTTTATCACACCTCTCTTCCTAAACATGTGGTCATGATTATCGGTATTAGCTTTCGCCTGAGGACAAGTGAGGTCTAAGCTTGGGGGAGTTGATACGTCCATTTTGCATCATGTTTTCCTACTGTTATTTATGATGTTTTTGATCAACATAATACTTTGTGGAGCAATTCTAATGCCTTTTCTCTCTTAGTTTGCAATATTTACATGAAGAGGGAGATTGCCGTCAGCTGGAATTCTGGACCTGAAAAAGCTATGTCAGAGATACCTATTCTGCACAACTCCAATTGAGTTGAAATTTCACGGAGAATTATTTTGTAATAAATTAAAAATACTTGAGAACAGAATTACCAGAGGGGGTCCACCCAGGTTCCAACAAGGCACCAGGGCGCGTCCTGGTGGCTCGTGGGGCCCCTGGTCGGCCTCCGTGGCCCATCTTCTGTTATATAACCTCGTTGCCCTAAAAAAATCACGAGAGGACTTTCGGGATGGAATATCACCATCTCGAGGCGAGACCTAGGCAGGAGCACTTTTGCTCTCAGGCGGAGCGTTTCCGCCGGGGATACTTCCCTCTAGGAGGGGGAAATCAAAGACATCATCATCATCGACAACCCTCTCATCGTGGGAGGACCAATCTTCATCAACATCTCCACCATCACTGTAAGTGCATCTAGTGCCACCCCTAGTTGGTTTTGGAGTATTGACGACAAACCTGGTTGAGGGACTAATGTGTTTGTGAGAATTGTAGGATAACACAGGTAGTAGTCCCTCATTGATATGGTTTACCTATCGGAGATGACCCCTAAAAATGTGTGAAGACATTGAAGACAATGGTGGTCTGTGAAGCTATTCACGTTGAAGACTATGACATGGGAAGACATCGTGTGAAGACTATGGAGCGCGAAGACTTAGTTGTTTCGTTGTTTCCTTTTCTTCTTTGTTGAGTCATAGGAACCACCGTACTGTTAAATGGGGTCCAAGTGAACAAAGTCAGAGTGACTGAAGTGATGCTCAACCAAATCCTATGTCTTCGAGCGAAGACAGTGAGAGAAAATCTTATCTAGAGTCGGATGAGTCAGCTTTACTTGTAGCCCAAGTCAAGCTGCCGCGTGTGTTTGAAATCTGACCGTTGTGACACGTGTCAGTTCCTTAGTGACCCAGGGTCATTTCAGACAAATCAGGTCGGGTTGCCCTGTGGCTATAAATATCCCACCCCCTACACCATAAATTGGTGGCTGCTTAGAGTTAGTACACGGCTTTTGTCGTTTGAGAGCAACCCACCTCCGAAGCTTTTGAGAGAGAATCCTTGCGAGGACAAAGCCCAAACCACCCAGAGCCCAAAGAGTGTTTGGCATCACTGAAGTCTTTCTGTCCGCGTGATCTGAAGACTTGTTACACTTGAGGACTATGAATCCTCCAGCCGGTTAGGCGTCGCATTCTGAGCATCCAAGAGTCATTGTGGATTGCCGGTGAACGAAGTCTGTGAAGGTTTGGAAGTCTACCTTGAAGACTTACCAGAGTGATTGGGCGGGGACTAGGTGTCCTTAGCTCAAGGGGAATAAGGTGAAGACACGGTCTTCTGAGTTGAATCTCAGCCTCCCTAACCAGACGTATAGTTGTCACAGCAACTGGAATTGGTCAAACAAATCTCTGTCCTCCCGAAGCTACTGGTTCTATCTCTCACTTCTGTTTACTTATAGTTTGTCTTCATGAAGTCATTGCCTGCTTGCATTATCTGTTTGACTTCACTGTGTGACTACTTGTCCTGATTGTCTTCATACAATCTTCCATCCTGATCTTTACTACCTAGCTGCTAATAGTCTTCGTGCTTTCACTTCATTGAATACTTGACTATGGCTTGTCTAGTGTAGTCTACCTTCCGCTGCATACGAATAGTCTCATTTCTATTGTTTTTCTTTGAAACTCCCATGTTTTGAAGACTTTATAAAAATCGCCTATTCACCCCCCTCTAGTCGATAACTAGCCCTTTCAATTGGTATCAGAGCAAGGTATTCCCTTGTTCTGTGTGATTCGGTTTAACCACCTAGAGTTTTAGTTATGTCGACTGCAAGGATAATCAAATTCTCCGCTGTGTGCCCCATCTTTGATGGCACTGAGTATCCCTACTGGAAGAATAAGATGCGCATGCATCTTAAAGCCATTGATGTCGATCTGTGGTATGTCGTCAAGAACGGCGTTCCCAAGACTGGTGAAGGTGTCACCCCTGCTGATGTCAAGAAGTTCGTTCAACTGGACTCTACTGCCAAGAACATCATCTGTGGTCATCTGACCAAAGGACAGTATGGCCGTGTGAGTGCTCTGGAAACATCAAAGCTAGTCTGGGACTGGCTCTCCACGGTCAAAGAAGGCGTCTCAACTCAGCGAGATCAAAGGATCAGTGTTCTCCACAATCTCTTCAACCGCTTCAAGAGACACGACAATGAGAACGTCCAGCTCACATTTGATTGCCTCACTGATATCACAAATGAGCTCCAAGCACTCGGCGCCACTGAGATCACGAAGCATGAAATAGTCAAGACGCTACTGAGATCACTTGACAACTCATTTGACACCTTAGCCCTGATGATACAAGAACGCCCTGACTTCAAGACTCTCGATCCGTCTGACATACTTGAGAGGCTCAACCCACATGAGTTCCAGTGAGAAACGAGATATCTATGGCCCCAACTATGGCCGAACTCGCGCTTTGAAGGCAAAGGCTGCTGCTTCCTCATCTGAAGAAGAATCATCGCAGTTACGGTGATCCCAAGACATTGGAAAGGAGCTTGCTATGCTTGTGAAGAAGTTCCAGAAATTCACCAAGAAGAAAGGCTTCAGAAAGTCTTCACGATCCAGCTCAAGGAATGATGAAGCTTCCACCCATGACCACAAGAAGAAAACCTTCCACAAGTGCAAGAAACCTGGTCACTACATCTCCGAGTGTCCACAGTGGGACAATGAGAAGAAGAAGAGCAAAGAATATGATTCTGATGACAAGAAGAATAAGAAATCCTCAAAGTCTTTTTCTAAGTCTTCTTCTAAGTCTTCTTCCAAGTCTTCATCACACAAGAAGAGCTCATCTGGCAAGGCTCATGCTTTTGTTGGCAAGGAAATGGATTCAGAGGAGGAGTCTGCTTCTGAGGAGGCGGAGGTGGAGTCTGAGGAGGAGTCTGGCTCTAGTGTTGCGAGTCTAGCTCTAGCTACAGCCTACGTTGCCAAGTCCATCTTCAACACTGAAGAGAATGGCTCCGTCACCAACGCTGATGATAATGACAAGGACGACTCGCCTCCCACCTACTGCTTCATGGCACGTGGTGCCAAGATTTCTCAGCAGGACCACAAATGGGCGTATGTCTTCTAGCAAAAGCGTCAGAGTGCTGGCTTTGGCATCGGAGGCTAGGGCATGCTGGCATGAGAAACTTACACACTCTCACGAAGAAGAAGCATGTCGTGGGCATCGAAGGCGTCAAGTTCAATAAGGATCATCTGTGTGGTGCCTGCGAAGCTGGAAAGATGACTAGGGCCAAGCATCCCTCAAAGACAATCATGACTACATCTAAACCCTTCGAGCTGCTGCACATGGACTTATTTGGCCCTACCCACTACTCTACCCTTACTACCACTGCTTGCCTCTATGGTTTCGTCATTGTTGATGATTATTCAAGATATACTTGGGTGCATATAATCCTCTACAAGAATGAAGTGCAGGATGTCTTCAGACGCTTTGCCAATCGTGCCATGACGAACTATGGCGTCAAGATCAAGCATATCAGAAGTGATAACGACACTGAGTTCAAGAACACCAGCCTCGACCTATATCTGGATATTATGGTCATCACTCATGAGTTCTCAGCTCCATACACACCTCAGTAGAATGGCATCATGGAGCGCAAGAACAGAACCCTTATTGAGATGGCCGGAACAATGCTCGATGAGTACAAGACTCCACGGAAGTTCTGGCCTGAAGCCATTGATACTGCATGCCATGTCATTAACTGTGTTTATCTTCATAAGCTTCTGAAGAAAACGTCCTATGAACTCCTGACTGGTAAGAAGACAAATGTAAGCTACTTCAGAGTATTTGGTGCTAGGTGCTGGATCAAGGATCCACATCACACTTCAAAATTTGCACCGAAAGCACATGAAGGTTTTATGCTTGGTTACGGAAAGGATTCGCACTCCTACATAGTCTTCAACCTCTTTCACTATAAAGTGGTTGAAACTGTGGATGTGCGGTTCAATGAGACTAACGGCTCGCAAACAGAGCACCTGCCAAATGTGCTAGATGAAGTACCTCCAAGTGAATCAATCAAGCAGATGGGAATTGGAGAGATCATACCGTCTGAAGCTCAGATTGAAGAAGAGCTTATCATTTCTGCACCTAATCAACCTGAAGACAATGGTCAACCTGAAGACAATCCCCCAAATGATGACATTGATCAGTAAGAGCAAAATCTTCGTCCTGTTCATCCTCGTGTTGCAAATGAAGTTCAGATTGAGAAGATAATTGACAGCATCAATGCACCCGGTCCACTCACTCGTTCAGGAGCTACTCAAAGAGCAACACAGCTAACCAATTTCTGTGGGCATTTTGCATTCGTCTCAATCTCTGAACCCAAGAAAGTTGCTGAAGCCTTCATGGAACCTGAATGGATTCAAGCTACGCAAGAAGAGCTTCAACAGTTCGAGCTGAACAATGTGTGGGAATTGGTCGAGCGTCCTGATCCTCGTAAGCACGATATCACTACTAGGGAAAAAGCCTAGCAGCAGCGGGTTTAAGGCCTATCGATGGCTGGCTGGAGCGCCACTGCACGGGCGACTGACTAAAGGTTAGCGATGGCGTGCCTCAACCCACACTCTTGCTAAATCGACTTAGTAGTAGCACTTTCCCGAGGAGCGCTCTATGGTAATTAGTAGTAGCGCTTCCCTGCCCGCCGCTACTACTATTATTTCGTATTTTATTTCTTTTTTATTTCATGTTGTATTCATACACCTTTACACAATTTTTCATACAACAGGAATTTAGAGATTGTTTTTACATCATAATGAGTTATTACATCACGGGGTGAAAGAACCGCGGACTAATTTCAAGTGGATGTCCATACACTTGAAACTAATCCGCGGTTCTTTCACCCAATGATATAATAAATATCATCATCATCATATCATTAACAACTTATCATCATAATACATCATTGTCATATAACACCTCCTAAAGATCATCGTTTTCATCAATGAGACATCACATAGCAAATTGGTCACTAGTCGCAATCACAAGTACTCCTCATCATCAACTCTAACACATTGTACCACATAATAAACATATTGTACCTCATAGGACCTACTACATTCTCTTAGGACCTACTATATTCTCTAAGGTAAAATAGCAAAAAACAAGATAGCCCCTGACTCTCCATTATGGAGAATGGAGATTATACTGTCTTCAATTCTTGCCTTTCGCTTAATGTTATTTCCAAGAACCTCCTTGCGAATGTCCAAACATTTTTTCCATTCTTTGATTAGCATGTGTTCATCGGTTTTAGAAATCCGATGCACAGGTGAGCTCCCTAGATTGACCTGGCTGTATGTTCAGAACTGCAAGGCGACCATTACGATACATCAGATGAGGCACACAATACATCGGGATTTTCTGTTGAAAAACATAGTAATAACTTCATAGTTAGCAATGATGTACTAGTTTTAGAAGTATGCAAAAGATGCATGGATGTCGTAATAGTAAAAAATCTTACCAGGGTATCTCCATAGAAGTTACCGTGGTTCAACACATGCACTAGTGGCACGTATTCACCATAATTTGGAGGAGTTCGATAATAGGTATTGTAATTCTCAAGATAAGTACAAAATGTGATCAGATGACTTTTCTCCTTATAAGTTAATTTGGAGCCATCAGTGTAGTGGGTTTTGTCTACCATCTTCCGCACATTCTTTGAAGAATCAAAATAAGCTATCAATGGAAATAAGCTGTCAACTATTTTGAAATAAACAATATAAATTAGTTAATAACTATGTTTGAGAAACTCACATTGCGGTAGAATCAGAAGCGTATCAACAAGGACCCAAATGTCCACATTGTCTTGCTCGATGTCAGGATCACCAAGATCCATGGTGACAATCATACCCTCATAAAAACCATACATTTTGCAAAGTGCTTCCCAATTTTGGCAACCAAAATGGGTTACACTCTGAGAATTGTACAGATTTACTTCAAAATCCATATCATGATGGGTCCTTAGGTGTATTTTCTTTGTTTCAAAATTTTCATGGTCTTCAAAACCCATCCTCTCCAAGACATAGCGTCTTGCATGGCATGGGATAAGCTAGTCGAATTGTGAAAGATGAAAACGAGACATTGAAATAGTTGAAGTCATGCTTAATTACGAAAAAAACACTTGTCGTTGTTGCGTACCTTTTCAGCATCGAAGGTCTCCTCTAGCTTAATGCTGAAGCGCCAATCTTCGTCCAGCTGAAGGAACCTGTCGCACAGACCTCGATCGTCGTGGAAACAGCTGCACTCCCCCGGGAAACTGTCGTCGTCCGAGTATGACATTTCCTACGTTCATAATTCAAAGATTAAACTTGTGCAATTAAATATATGTACTAAAAAACCTAAATTAGATTATTATTTGTTGAGAAAATCCAGGCCACTCGATATTTCCTACATATTCTAGCACAAGTCATGCCAGAATTCACGGAAAAATCCGGCATGACCTTTGCTAAAAAAGGACATATTGAGCGCCTGAAATTTGCCGGAACGGAAATTAATCAACACTCCGGCAAAACATAGGCCACTCAGAGGTGTAACCTGAACATGACCGGCCACTTGGGCAACCACATATCCTATTTGAGCAACACAAGATATACATGGAGATTTGGCTGGTCTCACCTCGAGGTCGGAGGGGGTCGGTAACCTGGATCCAAACGTTTCATGTTATGCTTAGTTTTATCTTAATTCTTCTTTTGTAGTTGTAGATGCTTGCGAGAGGAGTTAGTCATAAGTGGGAGGCTTTTTCAAGTAAGAACAACACCCAAGCACCGGTCCACCACTTATCAAATTATCAAAGTAACGAACGTGAATCAAACAACATGATGAAAGTGACTAGATGGAATTCCCATGTGTCCTCAAGAGCGCTTTGCTTATTATAAGAGATTGTTCCGACATGTCCTTTGCTACAAAAAGAATTGGGCCACCTTGCTGCACCTTAGTTACTATTACTACTTGTTGCTCATTACAAATTACCTTGCTATCAAATTATCTGTTATCGATAATTTCAGTGCTTGCAGAAAATACCTTGTTGAAAACCGCTTGTCATTTCCTTCTGCTCCTCATTGGGTTCGAAACTCTTTGTAAGTGCATCTAGTGCCACCCCTAGTTGGTTTTGGAGTATTGACGACAAATGTGGTTGAGGGACTAATGCATTTGTGAGAATTGCAGGATAACGCAGGTAGTGTCCCCCATTGATTCGGTTTACCTACCGGAGATGACCCCTAAAAATGTATGAAGACATTGACGACAATGGTGGCATGTGAAGATATTCACATTGAAGACTATGACATGAGAAGACATTGAGTGAAGACTATGGAGCCAAGACGTGTCGCTTCGTTGTTTCCTTTTCTTCTTTGTTGAGTCATAGGAACCACCGCATCGTTAAGTGGGGTCCAAGTGATCAAAGTCGAATGATCAAGTGATGCTCAACCCAAATCCTATGTCTTCGAGCGAAGACAATGAGAGCAAAACTTATCCAAAGCTAGATGAGTCAGCTTTGCTTGTAGCCCAAGTAAAGTTGCCATGTGTGTTTGAAATCTGACCGTTGGAACACGTGTCGGTTCCTTAGTGACCTGTGGTCATTTCGGACATATCAGGTCGGGTTGCCTAGTGGCTATAAATAGCCCACCCCCTACACCATAAATTGGTGGCTGCTCAGAGTTAGTGCACAGCTTTTGTCGTTTGAGAGCAACCCACCTAGAAGCCTTTGAGAGAGAGAAATCCTTGCGAGGACAAAGCCCAAACACCCAAAGCCAAAGAGTGTTAGGCATCACTGAAGTCTTTCTGTCTATGTGACCTGAAGACTTATTACACTTGAGGACTGTGAATCCTCCAGCCGGTTAGGCGCCGCGTTCTGAGCATCCAAGAGTCATTGTGGATTGCCGGTGAACGTAGTATGTGAAGGTTCGGAAGTCTACCTTGAAGACTTACTAGAGTGATTGGGCGGGGACTGTGTGTCCTTATCTCAAGGGGAATAAGGTGAAGACGCGGTCTTCTGAGTTGAATCTCAGCCTCCCTAACCAGATGTACAGTTGTCACAAAGAATCGAACTGGTCCAACAAATCTGTGTCTTCAACAAGTGACTGGTTCTATCTTCTCCTCTCCTTACTTAGAGTTTGTCTTCGTGAAGTCATTGCCTATTTGTCATACCTGTTTGACTTCATTGCTTGACTACTTCTGTTGATTGGCTTCTCACTATCTTCCATCTTGATCCTTACTACCAAGCTGCTATTAGTCTTGTACTTTCACGTTATTGCATACTTGACTATGGTTTGCTTGTTGTAGTTTATCTTCCGCTCCATATCAATTAGGTCATTTCTATTGTTTGTCTTCGAAACATCCATGTTTTGAAGACTTTTTAAAAAATCGCCTATTCACCCCCCTCTAGTCGATAAGTAGCACTTTCAATTGGTATCAGAGCAAGGTACTCCCTTGTTCTATGTGATTTGGTTTAACCACCTGGAGTTTTAGCTATGTCAACTGCAGGGATAATCAAAGTCTCCTCTGCTTGCCCCGTGTTCGATGGGACTGACTATCCCTACTGGAAGAATAAGATGCGCATGCATCTTGAAGCCATTGATGTCGACCTCTGGTATATCGTCAAGAACGGCGTTCCCAAAACTGGTGAAGGTGTCACCCCTGCTGATGTCAAGAAGTTCATTCAACTGGACTCTACTACAAAGAACATCATCTGTGGTCATCTAACCAAAGGACAGTATGGCCGTGTGAGTGCTCTGGAAACGTCGAAGCTAGTCTGGGACTGGCTATCCAAGGTCAACGAAGGCGTCTCAACCCAGAGAGATCAAAGGATCAATGTTCTTCGCAACCTCTTCAACCGCTTCAAGAGAAACGACAATGAAAATGTCCAGCTCACGTTTGATCGCCTCACCGACATCACAAATGAGCTTCATGCTCTCGGCGCCACCGAGATCACCAAGCATGAAATCGTCAAGACACTCTTGAGATCACTTGACAGCTCTTTTGACACCCTTGCCCTCATGATACAAGAACGCCTACGACTTCAAGACACTCGATCCGTCGATATACTTGAGAGGCTCAACACACATGAGTTCCAGCTTTACGAGAAAAGAGATATCTATGGTCCCAACTATGGCCGAACTCGCGCTTTGAAGGCAAAAGTTGTTTCCTCATCCAAGAAGAATCATTGCGGTTACGATGATCCCAAGACATTGGAAAGGAACTTGCTATGCTTGTGAAGAAGTTCCAAGTTCACTAGGAAGAAAGGCTTCGAAAGTCTTCACGATCCAGCTCAAGAAATGATGAAGCTTCCACTCATGACTACAAGAAGAGAACATGTCACAAGTGCAAGAAAACTGGACACTATATCTCTGAGTGTCCACAGTGGGACAATGAGAAGAAGAAGAAGAAGAGCAAGGAATATGATTTCGACGACAAGAAGAAGAAGAAATCTTCAAAGTCTTCTTCCAAGTCCTCATCCAAGTCTTCATCTCATAAGAAGAGCTCATCCGCAAGGCTCGTGCTTTTGTTGGCAAGGAAATGGATTCAGAGGAGGAGTCTGCTTCGAGGAGGTGGAGGTGGAGTCGAAGAGGAGTCCGACTGGCGTTGCAAGTCCGGCTTTAGCCACAACCTATGTTGCCAAGTCCATCTTCAACATCAAGACAATGACTTCCACACCAACGTCAAGGCGATGACAAGGACGACCCTGCTCCCACCCTATCGCTTCATGGCACGTGGTGCCAATGTAAAATCACGTGATGCTTACTTTCAAACATCAAGTGAAGATGACTCTGATTGTGAATCCAAACCCAGCTACAAAACACTTGCTAAAATTGCAACCGAACAACAAAGAGCTATGGAACATACTCAAAAACTGTTAGACAAAAGCGATGACCTGTTGGACACGGAAATGACACGTTCACAGTCCTTAGTTGAAGACATTAAAAATCTTCATGCTAAGTACCAAGAACTTGAAAGTCGTCATGAAACGCCTCAACTACTCATGAAAAGCTCTCCTATGATTATCTTCAAAGGAAGCAAGAGCTTGAGAAATTGAGAGCGGCTCATGAAGATCTTCAAAAGAGAATGAGTCACTTCGCTCAACAGATCAGTTCCGCCAGATGGATTTGAACCACCATGTCTAAAATGTCTTGAGCGTGATATCGCTACCTCTGTTGCTTGAATGTTCAACTGCTGCTACTATTGCATTGTCTTCAACTACTAATGTGGTAACTAACCCTCTCGGAGGATACCACTGCTATTGCTTGATGAAAATGCTAGGTTGAAGACATTGCTTGAAACAGGATGTATAAAAGTCCGAAAGGGCATCCAACACTTTGCGATGTCCTCAAAAGCATATTCGAACCGAAACCCTAGGAAAGAGGGTGTTGGGTTCGAAGGAAAATGAATGTTGATGGTTCCTCATCGAAGCCCGAGCAAGATCCCAAAACCACATGGGTTGTTGCAAAGGGACCTTCATGGATCCATCCACCTTATCTGGCTTTACCTGTGCTAACCCTATTATCATTGATGAATCCTTTGATGCAAACTATAAGCTGTTCAAGAATCATAATGGTGAAGTGTTTGCCAGGTATATTGGTACTAACTGCAGGAATGGACCACCTATGAAGAAGATCTGGGTTCCCAAAAGCTGTCTTGAGAATCTTCCGTGAATGTCATCATGACACCACCAGGAAGAAGACAAACCCTGCACCTAAGGCGCCATATGGTCCAAAGGCTTCATATGACAGAGGACTCACCGAGTCATCCTAACGCCAATGTTTTGCAGGAAACCGTACTCAAATTTATGAATATGAGTGTGTGTCTTCAAACCGCTATGTTCATATAACTAAGAACTTTTCTGCTTATTCATATGAGTATCATTCATCTCCTGCAAAGCTATTTGCTAGGGCTCCAAAGCCGAAGTTCTCAGATGCTGCACTTAGACTCATTGCTTCTAAGCCACCCCTGAAGATGTGGGTAGTTAAGAAGAATTAACTCTCTTTTGCAGGAAAGGGTCTCCAGCCGAAAATCAAAGGCGTCTGATGCTATTGCTGGGGACCTAAAACATCTTGTAGGGCGCAAGATCAAATGCCCAAATGGTCTCACTATGTATTTTGTTCCTGAATCGTTTGCCATTCATCCTATCTGTCTTAATCTTGATCTGAGCTTCAATAATCCACTTGCCCGTCAAATGTTTATGCTTCACAATGCTCTTGGTGAAGCCTATCCCCTAACTGCATCAGAGGGTATGACACCTCATGCTTCGTAATGGATTATGGACGGTGGATGCACTAATCATATGATTGGTGATCAAGTCTTCTCATGGACTCAACCTTATGTCCATCGACAAGAGTCACATCACATTTCTTGACTTTGGTAAAAGCAAGGTATTGGGTCTAGGTAGAGTTGCAATCTCAAAGGATCAACACATGGATAAGTGATGCTTGTTGAATCCCTTGGTTTCAACTTGATGTCCGCCTCAATGCTTTGTGACTTGAACATGATTGTGATATTCGGAAAATATCGCTGCCTTGTACTAATGAAATCGACAAGTCTCTAGTCTTTGAAGGGTATAGGAAAGATGATCTACACATGGTAGATTTCTCAAGAGGTCCACAGACTTGACGTATGTCTTCTTGCAAAAGCTTCGAATCTTGGCTCTGGCATCGGAGGTGGGGCATGTTGGCATGAGGAACTTACACACACTCGCCAAGAAGAAGCATGTCATAGGCATCGAAGGTGTCAAGTTCAAGAAGGATCATTTGTGTGGTGCCTGCGAAGCTGGAAAGATGACTAGGGCAAAGCACCCCTCGAAGACAATCATGACGACATCTCAACCCTTCGAGCTGTTACACATGGATTTGTTTGGCCCTACTCACTACTCTACCCTCACAACAACTGCTTGTCTCTATGGCTCGTCATTGTTGATGACTACTCAAGATACACATGGGTGCACATAATTCTCTACAAGACTGAAGTGCAAGATGTCTTCAGACGCTTCGCCAATCGAGCAATGAACAATTATGGCGTCAAGATCAAGCATATCAGAAGTGACAACGGCACTGAATTCAAGAACACCGGACTTGATCTTTATTTGGATACCATGGAAATCACTCATGAGTTCTCTGCTCCATACACACCTCAGCAAAATGGCATCGTGGAGCGCAAGAACAGAACCCTCATTGAGATGGCTCGAACAATGCTCGACGAGTACAAGACACCAAGAAAGTTCTGGCCTGAAGCTATTGATACAGCATGTCACGTCATCAACCGTGTTTACATCCATAAGCTTCTGAACAAAACATCCTATGAGCTCCTTACTGGCAAGAAGCCAAATGTCAGCTACTTCAGAGTATTTGGGGCTAAGTGTTGGATCAAGGATCCCCATCACAAGTCAAAATTTGATCCCAAAGCTCACGAAGGCTTCATGCTCGGTTATGGAAAGGAGTCACACTCTTACAGAGTCTTCAATCTCTATCTCTACAAAATAGTCGAAACTGTGGACGTGCGATTTGATGAAACCAATGGTTCACAAAGAGAGTTGCTGCCAAGTACACTAGACGAAGCTCCACCCAGCGAATCTATCAAGCTAATGGGAACTGGTGAAATCATGCCTTCTGAAGCACAACCTGAAGAAGAACTTATCATTTCTGCACCTAACCAACCTGAAGACAATGCTCAGTCTGAAGACAATCCTCCCAATGATGACAATGATCAGCATGAGCAAAGTCTTCGTCCAGTTCATCCTCGTGTTGCAAATGAAGTACATATTGAGAAGATAATCGATAGCATCAATGCACCTGGTCCGCTTACTCGCTCAAGAGCAACACAGCTAGCAAATTTCTGTGGGCACTTTTCTTTTGTGTCAATATCAGAACCCAAGAAAGTTACTGAAGCCTTTATGGAACCATAATGGATACAAGCTATGCAAGAAGAACTTCAACAGTTCAAGCTGAACAATGTTTGGGAATTTTTCAAGCGTCCTGACCCTCGCAAGCATAACATTATTGGCACCAAATGGATATATCGAAACAAGCAATATGAGCATGGTCAAGTCGTCAGAAACAAAGCACGTCTTGTGGCTCAAGGATATACTCAAGTTGAAGGAATTGACTTCGATGAAACATTTGCTCTTGTAGCTAGGCTTGAAGCTATTCGCATACTACTAGCCTATGCTAACCACCACAACATCTTACTATATCAAATGGATGTGAAGAGTGCATTTCTCAACGGCAAGATTGAAGAAGAAGTATATGTCGCTCAACCACCTGGCTTTGAAGATCCAAAACATCCTGATATGGTGTACAAGCTAAATAAAGCATTGTATGGCCTCAAACAAGCTCCTCGCGCTTTGGTACGACACGATCAAAGACTTCAAGAGCAAAGGCTTCAAACCTGGATCCCTTGATCCCACACTCTTCACGAAGACATATGATGGTGAACTATTGTATGCCAAATTTATGTGGATGACATTATCTTGGCTGCACCAACCGAAGTATAGTGATGAATTTGGATACATGATGCAAGAACAATATCGATGTCCATGATGGGAGAGCTCAAGTTCTTCCTTGGTCTTCAAATTCACAACAAAGGAATGGCATCTTTATATCTCAAGAAAAATATCTCCAAGAGTGTCTGAAGAAGTTTGGAATGCAAGATTGCAAAGGTTACACGACGCCAATGCCAGCCAAACACCATCTGGGTCCCGACGATAATGGTAAAGACTTCGATCAAAAGGTATACCGCTCCATGATTGGTTCCTTACTTTACCTATGCGCATCTAGGCCAGATATTATGCTTAGTGTTTGCATGTGTGCTCGATTCCAAGCAGCACCAAAGGAATCACATCACTTAGCTGTGAAGCGAATTCTTCGATATTTGGCTCACACCCCAACACTTGGATTATGGTATCCAAAGGACTCAAAATTTGATTTGGTTGGATTTTAGGATGCTGATTATGCTGGTGACAAGGTGGATCGCAAGTCTACATCAGGCACATGTCACTTTCTGGGACGATCACTTGTCTGTCGGTCTTCAAAGAAGCAGAACTGTGTATCACTCTCAACTGCTGAATCTGAATACATTGCTGCTGGATCTTGCTGTGCTCAGCTTCTATGGATGAAGCAAACTCTCAAGGACTATGGCATCAATCTGAAACAAGTACCTCTCTTCTGCGACAACAAAAGTGCCATCAAGATTGCCAACAATCCAGTCCAGCACTCAAAGACAAAGCACATTGAAATTCGTCATCATTTTCTCAGGGATCATGTCATGAAGAAAGATATCGACATCATTCACGTCAACACTGAAGAGCAATTGGCAGATATCTTCACAAAGCCCTTGGATGAGAAAAGATTTTGCAAGTTACAGTGTGAGCTAAATATCTTGGAATCCTCAAATGTCCTGTGATCAAGCACACATCCTAACACTTATGCATGTTGATGACTTAGATGTGCAACACACGAAGTAAAGTATATCTTCAATCAATGAAGACTTACATTCGAGTGTGAATACATTAACGTGAATTTGACTTGAGCGCCACGATAATTGTGCGCCGTGTCCGGGTCTAATACTTCCTATACGGTGGGTAACGCCACCACCAAATTTCTCTGTTTGAAGTGTTTCACTCATGGCGTTATTTCTGCAATATCTTAGCATTTGATTTGTCTTCAACTTCAACCTATCTTCATGATTTTCTTCACTATGTTGATTTGGTTGCTTTATATATATATATATATATATATATATATATATATATATATATATATATATATATATATATATATATATATATATATATATATATATATATATATATATATATATATATATATATATATAGTTCTGTCCTCTACATCATTCACTTATAGCTATGTCTTCCTAGTTGAATCTTTTGAACTAAGTGAATGTGATCGGACCCTAATCTCTCTATGCTTTCTATCTCAAACTCGATCTGTCCAAATCATATGCATTCTATTGAAACTGTCGAATGTCTTCTCTGCGTCCTTGTCAGCAGAAGACACGGAGACAAAGTTTAAGTCTGTTTTAAATGATTCATCCTTATTGTTGAAATCCGGAGAAGCCGGAACGACCATCGGACAAACCTGGCGGGCGTGGGAGCGTGGGACAACTCAGAGTATGTTGCATGCTTGCCACGTGCCCCTCAGATGTGAACCGCCAGGGGCACCTGCATAATTGCACTGTGCCACACACCTCCTTATAAATACATGTCCCCTGCAGTAAAGAAGACCTTCTTCCACCTCTCCACCTCGTCAAAACCCTAGCGCCACCACTAGCTCTCGACGACGCCGACTACGAAGCGCTTAGCTGCCGCAACTTCTCCGACGTCGTCCTCACGCCGGCCGCGAACATCGTCCTCTCCGCCGCCGCCATAGGTGTCCTCCGTTGCCAAGTTAGGGCACGGTGGATTGAACTGCTCGGCCTCCGTTTCTTCCCGTCTAGCAGTTCTTCGAGTGGTAAATATAACTCTATTTTTACCATCTTTTTGATCCTCAAAGATTCATCCTTCTTACCAAAATTGGTTTCTGCTTATACAATGTTAGATCTATTCTGTCTACATCTCATACTACCTAGTATATTCACTTAAGCTTCACAACTAGTTAGATTCCTCACTTGTACTTATTCACGGATTTGTACAAATCTGGAACCAACTCTCAGCGTATAAGTGAATGTCTTCGCATCATAAGGTCAATGTCTTCAAACTGATTTATCTTCAAAATCTTCTGAGAATGCATATGACCTCTTCCCTTCCTCGCATCTCTAATGCTGTCACAGTACATGTCCGTGGGAGAATCCTTGGTTCTCATAGTGCGCATTCGTTTGCAGAATTCTTACAAGATCAACTTAACTCTCCGAAGCCAGCCTGTTTGTCCAGCAAACGCAAGCCTTTGAAGCCTTTGAACGTATTGAAGCCATTCAGTTTGAAGTTCATGGCTGCAGATAAATCAGTTAGGAAGGGCGGCAGACAGCATCGTGGGGGAACCTCAAAAGATCTGCCTGACGACCTCGCAGAGCTTTACAAAACAGATCCCGAAGAGAATTACAATCAGCGCAAGACACGAATCCAATGGATTCGACGATATTGGGCTGAACAGTGGGTCAAGTACAAGTTTGTGACCCAAGAATACGCCGAGAAGAATGCTATCAAAAGCCCTTGGGGTGATATTATTTTTCGAGGCCTTCCGCCCAAGAACAGGGCTGAAGCTATTGCACAGGGTTTCTATCCTTGTATGGTCCGTGGACCTCAGCCTGAGAATGCCGACCCAACGTCATTGCTCTGGTGTCGTGACGACAATCTCTTCCAGTGCAACTTCCAGCACGCAAAGGCTTCGGCCAAGGAAAACAAGAAGTCATTGGGATTAGACTTCAACCTGGTCCCTCTCGCTCCCCGTCCGACGGCTCACGTGATGTGAACCCAATGTCATCGGCCCCTTTTCAAACCTTGATGGCCTCATCACTTACATCTTGGTCCAAGGTGCCAAAGTGGATCACTCTGATGACGATGCTGACTCTGATGAAGTCCCAGCTCCTGCTCCTGCTCCTGCTCCAAAGCCGCGAAGCAAAAGAAAGTCAAGGCTTCAAAGTCACTGCTCCTCCACAAGCTTCACGTGTGAAGCCAGCGCCATGCACCTCCACGAAGCTAGTGCGCAGTCTGAAGATAATCATGTATCTCCAAGAGGACGGAGAAGAAAAAGAAAGTTGTCAAGAATACTGATCTGACACTGACTCCTGCTGCCATTTTGCGCGAAGAGCACATTGATCTGTCCAGCGATGAAGATCTTGCAGATGATGCTCTCGAGCAACTGATAAAGAGCAAGGAAGAAGCAGAGATCTTCAATGATTTGCCTCTCTTTGATGTGGCAATCATCCATCACTTCATTGATGAGTGGTTTGACAACCCCAATCTCAGCTTTGAAGATCTGCAACTTCCCATTGGCCTCAGTGTCTCCTTCAATGGCGCCATTGCTTCTGAGCTAGCTCTCGCTCAGCGTCTCGTTGAACTGAAGCACAAGATCGACTATGAGAAGGCTCAGTTCAAGAAGCATGTGGCAAAGCTCAGCGTGCAAGATGTCAAGAACTTCAAGACCATGCTACACGAGCTCAAAGAAGCCTTTCACAAGAAGCGTGATGAAGCTAAAGGCTCTCGTGAGAGCATGAAGAGCTTGGCTGACAAGTGTGTGCTAGCCTACAATGAGGCTGAAAAGTGCAAGGCTCTTGGCCGTTCTGGCATTGACCCCAAAATGGCTGCAAAGAAGAAGAAGCCACCAACTGATCAAGCTGCACCGTCAAGGCAAGAACAACCTCGAATAGTATTCCCAAGCAGCATGACTGGCTCGAAGCCAAAGGTCAGATCAACCGCTTCTGAACAGAAGAAGACGAGGGCTGCTGAGGCTGAAGCCATAAAAAGGAAAAATCTTGAAGCCTCTGATGGTGCTCCCCCCAAGAAGAAACTCAAAAGCAAAAAGAATCGGGCTGCTCCCACAGAGCCCTTGGTTGTTGAACCTATTTCAGTGGTTCGTCCTGCATTTGCAACCCAAGAACTACGAATGACTGTTCATGAGCCTGCTTCCACAGAGGCTCCTGAAGCTGAAGAGATTCCAGCAGTTGATCCCATCACTGCTGAAGACATTGGTCACCATGACAATGTTGAAGATAATGAAGTTCTTCCTCAAATTGAATACAATGTGGTATCATCGCTTGTTCGTACGAACAGCGAAATCATCAGCATTGGTTGTCCTCTGACGCCAATTGCTCAGGATGCTTCATGGGCTGATCGCCCGCAACAACAAGACTCCCCCAGTACTCACCAACAACAAGTCACTCCCCAACAACAACAATAATAAGAAGAGGAAGACTTTGAGGCCCAGCCAACCCCATCTCCAAAGGCGTCGCCAGCATTTCGCAGGCTTCACAAAGGTCAAAGGCCTCAAGTACCTCTCTCGAACGTTCCAGAAGGAGAAGTGCACCACCAACCTATTGCACGTCAAGTGTTTTCAGAAGTCACTCCAACTGTGAATGTCTCCGAGTCTGAAGCCAAAGCTGCTGAAGACAATCCGGCTGCATCAGCCGAAGACACCCGAGAAGAAGAAGAACGTGTCCCTACACCCCTGTTATTGAAGAAGTTATTCCGATATCAACGTGCGTTGTCCGACCCTCCGGCTCCTCAAGTGGAGGTTGAAAACATTGAGGCTGCCACCTCCAACACTAATGAAGCCAATGACACGGTCATGGCTGAAACAAATGTGGAGCCTGCACCAAATGTGCCTGAAGCCAATGAGGCAACTGCTCTCAAGCATCTGGCCGAGCAGCTGAAGCCTCAGTTGTTGCCACTGCTCCAGTTCCGCCACCAAGGCCCTATACAATTGAGCAAGCATACAACTATGGTCAGCTAATCACAGTAAGATGGCCCGTTCTGGTCCCTCCGCCTCATGCCTCTGGTCCTCAATTTGAATATCATGTTGGGCATAGGCCTCTGGTCCAGAAACCAAAGCCACGACTACCAAGGTTTCCAGGCACTGCCACCTCTACAGGGTCTTTCAATGCAAATGGCTTCAAAACCCACAACACTTTATATGACAGAGCATAGAACCCCTACACAAGGCCAAGGATATCATCTGACCGTTTCTAGAGCTATCAGCAACGAAGCTATTACTCCTGTGTTCTGTATGATCAAGGGCGCATTTTCCCTCATATGCGCCTAGACACTGAAGCCATTGTCGGACTGCCGTGCTTAGAAGAAGCACTTGACTGCTTTCGAGATGCAGGTCTGCTCGGCTTCGTAACAGACAAAGAACACTGGAATGAAGAACTTATGCTTCAATTCTATGCTACCCTCCACATCCGCGGCTACTACAGAGATACGAAGACATGGGTTCTCGAGTGGATGACAGGAAATGTTCGTCATGAAGCCAAAGCTCTTGACGTCATTGAGCTCACAGGCCTACCCACTCCCGGAGAGCTGTTTGAACCTGGTTGTCAACTCCACCGCGATGCACTGGAGAGCATCTTTCATAAGCCAGAGCCCAACATGAGCCAGATGTTGAGCATGATGAAGCCTCTGCCACATGACGCTGAATACCCTCAGGAATTCTTTGTTGATGACCTTGAGTATCTGCCTCGTACAATATATCACATCATCAGGCGAACTCTATGGCCTATCAAAGGGCATTCATCATCTGCAAAACTTGAAGGAGCCATGAAGATATTGGTCTTTACATCCTCAATGGCATCAGCTTCAATACGCAAGAATTCTTCATCCGCAATTGGCTGCGTCTGGATCTGATCTTTTGGTCTGAAATTTTATGCTCCATGGGTCATGCGCCTCATCAAGATGCACTCGCTATCAACTATCGCCTTACGCCGCAATCATCGATCTTTCTACCGAGAGGTTGATATGTCAGTTGAAGCCATATACCCTGAGCCTGCCAAAACGCCACTTTGTCTTCAGAATGCAGACCACCATAGCTTCTATCAACCCATGGAAGGCATCCAAGCAGTATTTTGTGTCTATCCTCTGGCTGGGAACACTCGTCTGCCTCATCATGCGCAAACTGAAGCTACCGAGAGCACTATTGCACAAAGGCCTCGGAAGCGCTCTCGCGTCCTAAATAACCGAGAACTTCTTGTGGCACTGCATCAGAAACAAGATAAGCATCACTCCGATAGTGATAAAATCTGAAATAATCTTCTTCTTGATTGAAAGAAAGCCTGTGCCGGAAATAGAGAGAGTTCTGCTCTTGGTTGACATAGATCGCTTTCCGCATCGTCCTTCTCTATTGGGGGCTCCCAACACCTCCGCCAATTCGTGCAGCATCTTATTCAGGATCTCGGTGCTCCCAAAAGTTTGGCTCAAGCGACAGATGCAAAGCCTCTTGGTGGACGTCAATCGCATTCAAAATCTTGCCACCAAGAATGCTTTTGTCACTCATGAGACCTGTCGGCGATCATGGAAGAGTTTGACCCTTTCAAGGTCAAGCAGATCTTCAAGACGATGGCTTCTTGAACGCTTCAAGTTTGACTCCACTCCTCCATGGAATGCAGTCCTACGACGAACTCCATCACTTGAAGACTCTGACTATTCTTCCTCCGCGGCAACGGTGAATGCCAGAGTGATCGATGATGAAGCCGATGCTACTTCACCGCCCCTACTTACGCGCGATCGACCTTTGCACCAAGTTAAATCGCACCGCCAAACAACCACGACAACCCTGTTGCTTCACCTTCTCCTGATGAAAGCGAGTAGATGCTCTATGTCTTCAAACCTTTTTGGTCCTTACTGACAAAAGGGGGAGAAGCATATGAGTTTGATAGTCTTCAAGCGGGTTCATAAGGGCGGTTGCATAATATTTTGCCTAGTGTTTACAACTCTCGCTTTTGATACATTTGGTTCTTTGAGTTGTAACACTTAAACTCGATGGTCGTCTGCTACTTATTTGCTTTACTCTGGTGCGATGATAACTTCCGCACTTAGATCATTCTGCAGACGTCCATTTTTCATTATGCATGTCATTCTCTTAGTTATATCATTTCATGCATGATGAATTATCTTCATAAGTTGAAGAGGATCTCCACAAGTACAACCTGCCATGTGCATTTGCATTCCAAAAGCAAACTACTTATATGCACATCTTGGGGAGCCTTTGCCACTTATGAAGACAATTCCTATCCTTTACAATTTCACATACTTTAGCCCGTTGAAAACTTCAACCAGTTTGTCATCAATCACCAAAAAGGGGAGATTGTAAGTGCATCTAGTGCAACCCTAGTTGGTTTTGGAGTATTGACGACAAATGTGGTTGAGGACTAATGCGTTTGTGAGAATTGCAGGATAACGCAGTAGTGTCCCCATTGATTCTGTTTACCTACGGAGATGACCCTAAAATGTATGAAGACATTGACGACAATGGTGGCATGTGAAGATATACACATTGAAGACTATGACATGAGAAGACATTGAGTGAAGACTATGGAGCGCGAAGGCTGTGTCGTTTCGTTGTTTCCTTTTCTTCTTTGTTGAGTCATAGGAACCACCGTACTGTTAAGTGGGGTCCAAGTGATCAAAGTCGAATGATCAAGTGATGCTCAACCCAAATCCTATGTCTTCGAGCGAAGACAATGAGAGCTAAACTTATCCAGAGTGGATGAGTCACTTTTCTTGTAGCCCAAGTAAAGTTGCCGTGTGTGTTTGAAATCGACCGTTGAAACACATGTCGGTTCCTTAGTGACCCAGGTCATTTCGGACATATCGGTCGGGTTGCCTAGTGGCTATAAATAGCCCACCCCTACACCATAAATTGGTGGCTGCTCAGAGTTAGTGCACGGCTTTTGTCGTTTGAGAGCAACCCACCTCAAGCCTTTGAGAGAGAGAAATCCTTGCGAGGACAAAGCCCAAACACCCGAGCCAAAGAGTGTTAGGCATCATGAAGTCTTTACATCATGTGACTGAAGACTTATTAACTTGAGGATTGTGAATCCTCGGCCGGTTAGGCGTCGCGTTCGAGCATCCAAGAGTCATTGTGGATTGCCGGTGAACGCGATCTGTGAAGGTTCGAAGTCTACCTTGAAGACTTACAGAGTGATTGGGCGAAGACTGTGTCCTTAGCTCAAGGGAATAAGGTGAAGACGCGGTCTTCGAGTTGAATCTCAGCCTCCCTAACCGGATGTACAGTTGTCACAAAGAATCGAACTGGTCCAGCAAATCATGTGTCTTCAACAAGTGACTGGTTCTATCTTCTTCCTCTCCTTACTTAGAGTTTGTCTTCGTGAAGTCATTGCCTATTTGTCATACCTGTTTGACTTCATTGCTTGACTACTTCTGTTAATTGGCTTCTCACTATCTTCCATCTTGATCCTTACTACCAAGCTGCTATTAGTCTTGTACTTTCACGTTATTGCATACTTGACTATGGTTTGCTTGTTGTAGTTTATCTTTCGCTGCATATCAATTAGGTCATTTCTATTGTTTGTCTTCGAAACATCCATGTTTTGAAGACTTTTTAAAAAAATCGCCTATTCACCCCCCCTCTAGTCGATAACTAGCACTTTCACTCTTACTTATCGAAAGGACTACAATTGATCCCCTATACTTGTGGGCCATCAACTGGCATCAATGACGCAGTCACATACTCTCTAGAGCAACGTTGATTGGCATGCATGCACGGCACCCGATTCGTGTGGAAGAGGGCTTTGGGTGAGACCAGGGTGTCAGACGCGTGCGTGGCAGTGGTCCGGACGTCCACCAAGCCCCTTCACCCGGTTTGCTTTCGGTTTGCGGGAAAATGGATGCCCGGACTGGTCCACGGATCAATGGGTATCGCATTAGACGGCAAAACACGCCTGGACCACTTGGCCCGGACAGATGCAATCGGTTTGAGGGTCGGCGCTGGAGATGCCCTTACTTTTCCAGGTGGAGCCAATGTTCTTCACCGAAAATCAGTACTATAGCTAATCTAGTAACAGAAAGTCAGTTTGCGCAGGAGCGGTACCTAGCGACAGATCTGGCACCACACGCTAGTCTCACGATTCATGCTGGCTATGGCCCACACACATGTATCTCCTATGTATTCGGTTCTCAGCTTTCTCGTTTTTCATTTTGATGGGGCCAATAGTACTACTTTTGTTAGTGAAGTACACTGCTTAGACATCTCTTCCCTCTCTTCCTCCCAAACAAATTCATAGACTTTATTTTATCTTAGACAATTTAAATCAATCACATCTTTTAAAATATAAATTCGTCTGTGAAATAATTTATATAGTTGAACTCCTGGCGCAAAGACCTTTAGAATTAGACCAATTTTGAATACATTTCAAATACGTTTAAGTTTTGACGTTTTACATTTCATATGTGAAACAAACTCATTTCACTAGAAAAAAATTGTGAAACAGGCAATAAAAAGTGAAATTTGGATTGTGAAAATAAGTGGGATATGTTATTATGAAATGTTTTCTGAAATGAGTGGAATATGTTATTATGATTTTTTTAAATGAGTGAAATATTGAAATATGTCATTATGAAATATTATTTTAAATGAGTGGAATATGTTATTACGAAATCGTTTTTGAAATGAGTGAAATATGTTATATAAAATGAGTGAAATATGTTTTAAAACGTATGAAATCTGTTTTAGAATGATTAAAATATGTTATTATGAAATAAGTGAAATATGTTACTACAAAATATGTGAAATGTGTGAAATAAGTATTTTAGACTCGTTCAAAATTTTTCAAGATCGGTCTTGTTTTAAAGGTCTATTCACCATGAATTCAAATATGTAAATAAGTTTCAAAAACAATTTTTTGTTTCAATAGTTACAAGCAATTCAAAATGATATAAGAAAATTAAATGCAAGCCTTTGGAGAGGGAATCTCTGCAAATGCAACGCTTCTCTCCTCTCTCACTCTCTCACCTGACATAAAAGGATGCTGCTGTGGACCCCTCTTTGTTTGTATTGTTGTGTATTCATCTAAGAGCATCTTCAACGGACGTGTAAAAATATCGAGTGCTAAAATAGTTTCACAGCTTCACTGTAACACTTTTAGCGCGCCGCGGCCAACATCGATGCCCAGAAACGCGCGCCAAAAAAACATACAGTGCAAATTATGAAGCGCGCAGCCCAGCGTCCCAAATTTGCAGCGTGCGATAGCGCTTTTTAACGCGTGCTCTAAAGTTTTTTACGCGCGCACTATTTTGCAGCATCTGCTGGAGCGTCTCCGTGCCCAAAATAAAATGATTTTTAGCGCGCGGAGTAGTCTTTGTGCGGCTGTCTGTCGTAGATGCTCTAAGAAAAGAAAAAGATTGGCATCTTATAGAAAAAAGTAGCACTAATCTAAGGATGTGCCTGTACCGTGCGCAATTTTCCGCTTGAAGTCCACTAAAAGCATATGCATGCATCCACACGGAAGGTCCACTTGACGACGACGGATATATACGTAGACCGTGGACCGACTACTAGCAGTACTAAGCTCTGAGTTAAAATGCGCGTCTATATATACGTACAAAGTAAAGCGAATCTTTCTCTGAACTTGTCGCCAGCCATGTTTCTTCACATGGCAGGAACCATGGTGACGTTGGTGCTGCTCCTCACGTTGTTGTGCCCCAGCTCCCACGCTGATCAGCTGGCGTCACTACCTTCTTCTTCGGCTCCGGCGGCCACCGACGAGGTCGCGCTCCTCGCCTTCAAGTCCATGCTGCTGTCTGACGGTGGTTCGCCGGTACTGGCATCATGGAACACGTCGACCCACTTCTGCCGCTGGCCGGGCGTCGCATGCAGCCGCGAGAAGCAGGTCATCGCGCTCCGCCTGGGCTCCTCCAACCTGTCCGGCCGCATCTCGCCACACCTGGGCAACCTGTCCGCCCTCGCGGAGCTGGAGCTCGGCGGCAACCGGCTCGCCGGCGAGATACCGCCGGAGCTCGGCCGTCTCAGCCGTCTCCGCTCCCTCGACCTGAGCGCCAACTCCCTCGGAGGAACCATCCCGGCGGCCATCGCCGCAGGGTGCACCAACCTCACCTCGCTCGTCCTGGGCAGGAACAGCCTCCGAGGTACGATCCCCGCCCTCATCGGCAGCACATTGAGAAAGCTCACCATTCTGGACCTCCACCGGAACAACCTCACGGGGCACATCCCTCCGTCGCTGGCGGAGCTGCGCTCCATGCAGGCTCTGTCTCTGTGCTACAACGACCTGTCCGGCGAGATCCCGGCCGCGCTGGGCAACCTCACCGGCCTCCAGGAGCTCTACCTCCATTACAACGGCCTCTCGGGAGCCATCCCTCCGTCCCTCGGGCAGCCGCGCAACATGTCGTACTTCAACGTGGAGTACAACCAGTTAACCGGGGCGATCCCCGCCTCCATTTGGAACCTCTCGTCTCTCGTCGTCTTCTCCGTCATGTACAACATGCTAAGCGGCGCCATGCCTCCCGGCGCGTTCGCCGCCATGCCCCATCTCCACCAGATACTCATCAACAACAACCAGCTTCATGGCCCTTTCCCGGTGTCCATAGCAAATGCTTCCAACATCTCGCTGGTTCAGCTCGACGGCAACCTTTTCACGGGCGTCGTTCCCCGCGACATCGGCAGGTTAGGGAATCTCAATTTTCTGCTTATCCAGAACAATCTGTTTTGAAGCTCATGAGCCAAGAGATTGGGAGTTCATAACCGAACTGGCAAATTGCTCCCAGTTACAAGAGCTAGGATTGGCTGGTAATAAGCTTGGAGGTGTTCTTCCTGGTTCACTCTCCAACCTATCCACTTCACTCTATGATCTTGAACTCGGGGCCAACAAGATCACAGGAAACATTCCAGAGGATATTAGTAACCTCGTAAACTTACGCAATCTCGACATGTCGCAAAACTTCTTCACCGGAAGTCTCCCCTCTTCCTTGGGAAGGCTTCAAAATTTGGCCCGCCTCCATGTCATTGGAAACAATTTGACCGGGGCGGTCCCGTCGACCATAGGAAATCTTACTGGACTTACTGATCTGCGGCTCGACATGAACGCGTTCAGTGGTAGAATACCAAGCACACTGATCGGAAACCTGGCAAAGCTGTCTTCACTAGGTCTTTCAGCAAATAGCTTCATTGGTCCAATACCCAGCACATTATTCAGCATAACACTCTCCATAGTACTTGATGTGTCACACAATAATCTAGAGGGACCGATACCACAAGAAATCGGGAATCTGAAAAATCTCGCAGAACTGCATTTAGAATCAAACAGATTATCTGGTGAAATTCCTGCCACCATTGGTGAATGTCGACTTCTACAGAGTCTGTACCTGCAAAGCAATTCCTTGAGCGGTAGCATCCCATCAACCCTGAATCAACTGATGGGTCTTGAAACTCTTGACATGTCAAGCAACAACTTGTCAGGCCAGATACCCAAGTTCCTTGGCAACATCAGCATGCTCCAGTATCTGAACCTTTCCCTTAACCAGTTTGTCGGAGACGTGCCGACTTTTGGTGTCTTCGCAAATGCTACTGCAACCTCAATCCAGGGCAACGTTGAACTTTGTGGTGGTATACCTACTCTGCATTTGCCTCCTTGTTCTTCTCAACTACTACCAAAGAGGAAGCATAAACATTTTGTGATTCCCATTGTTTTCTCTCTCATTGCAACGCTAGTCGTGCTTGCAACACTCTACAAGCTTGGCATTTCGCACAAGAAAAACAGAACAAAAACCCCTTCATCCACATCCATGCAGGGCCACCCAATGATATCGTATTCGCAGCTGGTAAAAGCAACAGGTGGTTTTTCAACAACCAACTTATTGGGTTCTGGATCATTTGGGGTTGTGTACAAGGGAGGGTTAGATGGCCAAGAAGGTGAAAGAGAAAATATTGTTGCCGTGAAGGCATTGAAGCTTCAAACTCCCAAGGCACTCGGACTTTTGTCGCCGAATGTGAAGCGCTAAGAAACATGCGGCACCGGAATCTTGTCAAGATAGTTACGGTCTGCTCGAGCATTGACACTAGAGGGTACGATTTCAAAGCGATTGTGTATGAGTTCATGCCCAATGGCACCCTAGATGGGTGGCTACATCCTGAGACGAATGAGCAAACAGAGCGGGAACAGCTGGATCTGTGCCTTAGAGTGACCATACTGCTTGATGTGGCTTGTGCGCTGGACTATCTTCATTGTCATGGCCCCGCACCTGTTGTACATTGTGATGTTAAGTCAAGTAATGTGCTCCTGGATGCTGATATGGTGGCCCATGTCGGAGACTTTGGGCTTGCAAGGATTCTTGTTGAGGGAAACTCGTCTCTCCAGCAGTCAATGAGCTCGATGGGACTTGCTGGAACAATTGGTTATGCAGCCCCAGGTTAGCCTAACAAAATTTTATTTTCCATATTTATTTACAAGCACATTTTTGGTGTTCTGAACTTGCTGTGAGTTACTATTTGGTTGTGTCCATACCATCAATACTTAATTACCTGTAAATTAGTATGTATGCACTTTGTAATTAGGATGTCTGATTATTTTCCACGTTCAATGCAACAGAATATGGGGCTGGAAACATGGTGTCAACAAACGGAGACATTTACAGTTACGGGATTCTTGTTCTAGAAACCGTAACAGGGAAGAGGCCCACGGACACTATATCCAGACAAGGGCTCAGGCTCCGTGAATACCTTGAGCAAGCTCTGGATCATAGCATGATGGATGTTATCGACAAGCGGCTCGAAGATGAGGTCCAGACCGCGGATGATTTTTCAAGGAAGAAAAAGATGGACTGCTTGATGTCGCTACTCAGACTGGGAATGTGCTGCTGCCACGAAACGCCGTCGAGCAGATTGCGAACCGGAGATATCGTCAAGCAATTGGAGGCCATCAAAGAATCCCTTTCTTAGGCAACACACAACTTGTGGTACCCATGGCAGGCAAATCATAACGGTTTTCTTTTCTTCGGAGATGCAACATAATCTGTGATAAATTTGAAGTGCTGGTATTAATAGTATGTAAGCTACTGCTGTGTTACTGACTGCTCATTTTGGGTAATCTAGGGAGGTAATTATGCTCCATTAGCACCTTTTCTGAGAAAACTGTTTGGTGCTAGTATGACATTCCATCTGAACTCTTATGACTTGTTGGAGTTGCATCAGAGCTGCAGAAATTAAAAAGACAGGGTATGCTACAAGTCGCATGTTAAGAGCAAATCTCACACAGGAAGTAGCAACTAGCAGCATAATAAAGTGTAAATCATCATCTTATCTTACTTATTAAAGACAAAGAAACCACGATAGTTTTGCTTTGACTGCCAAACAAAATGTGCACCAGCCGGGAATCGAACCCGGGTCTGTACCGTGGCAGGGTACTATTCTACCACTAGACCACTGGTGCTTCACATTGTAATTTTCTTCAATAATCTACTAATCCGTAAACAGTTGAACCCGTGCATTCGGAGTTTCGCAATGGCGAGCCTATGATTTTAATGTTTAGTTCAATCTCCTAGCTTTATTGATTAATAATAATGATTGGAATACAATTCGGATCATACGGTTGGCTGAATCAAGTTTGTCTACCTTGGACTAATGAAGCTGCAAATCCTTCCCCGCAAAAATAAAAATAAAAAATGAAGCTTGCAAATCTAGCCTTTTTGTTTTTTAGGGTTAGCTGCAAATCTAGCCTTTTTGTTTTTTATAGGCTAGGTTCGGCGAGCCTCCGAAGTCTGCTGGCAAGCCAGAGCAAACATGGGACGAAGCTATCGAGGGATGGAGACCGGATGCATGCGTCCTGTCAACGTACCTGCATTTAAAAATGTTAATTCTGCATTTAAAAATTGTTCAATGTGTATATAAAAATGTTCGTGATATATATGAAAAATGTACACTGTATTTGAAAAAACTAGACATCAAAAACATATATTTGAAAAATAACCATGTACGTATTTGAAAAATGTTATCCGTGTATAAAAATAATGTTTCAAATGTGTACATAAAATGTACAGTGTGTGTGTGTGAAAAATAGGCATATAGAAAACATATGTATGACAAAATATTAATCATGTATTGAAAATGTTAAGCATGTGTAATAAAGTTTTCCTTGTGCATGCAAAATGTATAGTGTATATAAAAAAGCAGACATCAAAATCATTTAACAAAAATATTGATCATGTGTTTAAAAATGTTCAGCATGTACACAAAAGTGTTTCAGATGTATATGAAAAATGTTTCATGTATTTAAAAATGTAAAACGATATAAAAAGTGTTCCTGATGTATACGAAAAATATAAAATGTTTATTTCGTTAAAATAATGTCCACCCTGTATTTATAACAATGTTGCCTATGTATTAAAAAAGTCTTTGAAACATGTATTTAAGAAAAAATATACATCGTGTATTTAAAAAATATTCAACATGTATCAACAAATTGTTTCACATGTAAACTAAAAATGTACATTGTGTGCCGAAAAAATGTAGACACGTGTTGAACAAATAAGTACCGATGAAAACAGAAAAAAAAATTAAGAGAAAAGAAGAAAACCGAGAAAGAAACAAATTACTCCAACAAAGGAAAAAAGGAAACCAAAGAAACCCAATGGAAAAGAAAGGAAACAATGAAAACCGAGAAACAAAAAGAAAAACAAAAGAGCAATAAAAAACCTAATAAAAAAGAAAATGAAAAAAAATTAAAACTTAGAAAAGAAACAAAGGAACCGAAGAAAATTGTAGGAAAAAAGAAAGGGAAAAACCAGTAAAAACCGAGAAAGAAACAAAACAGGTGAAAAACAAAAGAAAACAAAAAGCTGAAGAAAATCATGTAAAAATAAAGAAAATCGAAATAAAAACAAAAGAAAAATATCCGAAGAGAACCAAAACCTAAAACGCATAAATGAACCATAGCGACCAAGTGAGCCACAATGACCGAACACACGATACCGATCCGGCCCATTAGCGCGGACGCTGTTGGGGGGATAACATCTTGCTATAACCGAGATATAGTTCCCGTGTGATGGATATGTCTATCCATCACAACACTCATGGCAAGTATAAATGGAAATGGGAAGAACAATACTAAAGTTACCTCTTCTCAAAACACACACACACACACACACACACACACACACACACACACACACACACACACACACACACAGAGAGAGAGAGACAGAGAGATGAGTTGTAAAATAAGAAGTCTTGTGCACCAAGCCACCAACCTACAAGAACAACTAGTCGACTAGTCGTTTTAGTTTCCCAAGTATGCTATGACAAGTATGTATGACACCAAAATGATATATAATTCAAGACGATGAATGTTAAATGCTCATAAGCTCTCTGTGTATTTTTCTTTTGCCTAAAAGCTGTTCTATTTCTTCTTTATATGCTTATTTTTTTCACTGTGCTTGATGCTTGAGCCAAAATACAAGACAAGAATATAAGATATGCACGGGAGTAGCTTATGACACACAAGATGATACCAAGATATATGCACACAATGAGCTATGCGATGATAGTGTATCACTACACTGCACAAGTAATGCAATTGGTAGGGATGAGCGTGGGGTATAGAAGATTGTGCCGCCCCACCGGACCCAGCTACACCCGTGGCTCCATGGTTGCGTCTCTGTGCGCACCTCCGACAATTTGGAGCCTGATCGCCCCTTATCGTCTACTGCCCGCTGCTCGTCACCGGCAGGCTCCTTGTTGTTGGGCATGGACCCTCGTTGCCCATGGCTTTGATGCCAATTGTCAGCAGACGACTGGCCTAGCTCATGATAAATCACTGTCCGCTGATGAATTCAAGGACACGGTGATTTGCGCACAGCCCACAAAACATGTTGCTTTTCTATTTTATCTTCGCTCCTTTTACTCTGCTCGATGCAACAAACTGGCACGACTAGCTCACCACGACCTCGCTCTATCGAACATGCCATCCCACGTCCACGAGGTGAGGCATGCCAGGCAGGGCCTTGACTCAATCCACGATGCACACGACACACATAGATTGCGGCTCGTGCTCCTTACTTCACATGCAAAAGGAAAAAGACCGGCGAAACCGGTCCTAGCTAAATCTTGGTTCAGGGTTTATCTGACACTCTCTCAAACCCTTGGGTGGGGCGACGGCGGCGAGCATAATGTAGCATGGTGCTTTGCAGCCGTGTCATGCATGTAAAGAGAGAACAATGTGTGATCATAGCACACGAGCATAATGCAGTAGTATGGTGCTTTGCAGTCGCGTCCCCGGCCGGCCTACACGCCGGCGAGTAGTATTTACTATGCATATGCACCCAGTTTCAGAAAAAATACAGTTATTGGGTATGACTGCACGCGCGTCTCCTCGGCAAAGGTACCCGCCAGCGATTTCACGCGCACTCGATCGCCGCGCGGGGGAACGCGCCCCGGTATTGCATGCGCTGGCCGACTGCTCGTGTGATGCGCGCGATTAATGCAGGCCAAGCAAGCGTCGTTCTACCACCGTGCTTTCCAGCGACCTCGCAAGCTCTATAAGAAGTTTAAGAACCTCAGAAGCTCCCACACCCGTTTGCCACTCTTCCCAGCGACGAAATCACTCGATCGATCCGTTCTTCCCAGGCTCGCCATGTCCGGTTCCACCCAGTACTCCGGCGGCGGCATGCCGTGGCAGACCGCTTCGGCCATCGTTGCGCGGCCATTGCCCGTCTCCGGCTCGCACGTCCTCAGGATCGACGGCTACTCCCGCACCAAGGGCCTCGTCAACGGCAAAGGTGTCTCGTCCGAGCATGGTTTTCAATTTCAGTTTCAACAAAATTTCAGCACCAACTGAAATCACTGAAATTCAGTGAAATTCAGTTATTTCAGTTTGCATTTCAGCCAAAAGGCCGAAATATTCATTTGAATTTAATTAAATATTTGAAAATTTTAAAAAATATTTTGAAAAATATTTGATTTCCTGTGCACTACTGAATTTGCTGAAATATTTTGGCCGAAACGTAATATTTCAGTGTCTACTGAAATTAATGAAATTCAGTGAATTTCAGTGAAATCTCACTGAAAGTGAAAACCATGCGTCCGAGACGTTCGTCGTTGGGCGCCATCGTTGGTACGTGAGGTACTTCCCTGACGGTCACTTGGCAGGCCAAGCTGGTTGGATATCTATCTACCTCTATCTTGTGCACACTGGTAGTGTCGATGATCAAGTCTACGCCCGGTGCAAGATCAGCTTGCTCGACCAGGACGGGGAGCCGGTGCCGTCGCGCGTCACGGACAGCCAAACATGCCACACCTTCTCCAGCAACACAGGGCCATGGGGTGTCCTCAGCTCATCACCAGGAAGGACTTGGAGGAGTCACTTTACCTCAAGGATGATGTTTTCAGTGTCAAGTGCGAGATCACCGTGCCGAGGGAGATCTTCACGGAGCCCATCTCGCTGCTGGTCAGCGCGCCACCGTCCGACATGCACCGCCACTTTGGCCGGCTCCTCTCCAGCGGCGACGGGGCAGACGTCACGTTCGAGGTTGGAGGCGAGACGTTTGCGGCCCACAGGTGTGTGCTCGCCGCCCGGTCGTCGGTGTTCATGGCGGAGCTGTTTGGGCCGATGAAGGAGAACACCGATGCTTCTGTACGCATCACTGACATGGAGGCTAAAGTCTTCAAGGCCATGCTCCACTTCATCTACACAGACTCTCTGCCGCCCATGGACGATGAGCAGGAGCTGGTGGTCATGGCCCAACATTTGCTTGTTGCGGCTGACACGTATAACCTCGAGAGGCTCAAGTTGCTCTGCGTGGAGAAGCTCTGCAATCACATGGACGCAAGCACCGCGGCGACTACGCTGGCATTGGCGGAGCAGCACTCCTGTTGCGGGCTCAAGGACTTGTGCTTCAAAGTTCCTTGCGTCACCTGGAAATATCCTCAAGGCCGTTGTGGCGAACGACGGCTTCGAGCATGTAAGGAGCAGCTGCCCGTCTGTTCTCAAGGAGCTCGTTGCCAAACTTGCACCTTGATTTGAGACAGGCACCGTCCTGTCTAGCTTGATTATCCTGCAATTTCAAGTACTAGTACTATTGAATTAATTATGTATCAGGAATTGATGTACTAGTACTTCTATTTGTGCTGCCTTTTCCATGTTAGATTATCATATCAGTGGCCAAAACTATTGTTGATATGCAAAGGTCGAACTTATCATATCGGGGTTGCTAAATCTTAGTTGAACGTTGAACCAAATTTCAGGCGATGCTATATTCGCGGGATTTTACATGAAGATTCATGCAAAATATTCCTTTTACTTTTTACTCTCTCCTTTCCGGTTTATAGGGCTTATCTTAAAATTTTAGTTTTTCCATTTTATAAGGCTCAATTTGGTTGTTTCCCATAACATGTTCAGATTCCAAGGTGCATTAAATCATTGCATGCAAGTATTAAGAGAAAATTGACCAATGCATGTAATTTATGCATTGTTTCCAAGGTGCATTAAATCATTGCAATTAATGCATTGGTAAACATACTTTTTAAGGAAAACAAGAGTATTAATTGGGTGTTTTTGCAAACTACAAAAAGTATTCCATCACTCATCATCTACCTTGGTTGGTGAGATTTTTGAATTGAGCCTTATAAACCGGAAAGGAGGGAGTATCTTCTGTTTATTCCAAATTGCTAATTTTCGTGCGGATGAAAACAATTCACTTCCATCCGTGTTTTGAGCTGTGTGAACTGTGCGTTGAACACTGAGTTTTCTTATCAGGCGCGCTCAATTTTTCAAGCCGACCCATTACGTTCCCCCTTGATATCCTGCATCGGTCTCTTTTGCTTTTCTATTTTATTTATAGAGTGCGATATTTGGCACACGTGTGCCACATAGATAAAACTACCACTCACACCTTATTCTTTCCTTCTAAGTACAGAAGGATTCCCCCGAGAAAACTGCCACTTCTTCATGTCTCCCACGTGATAAAAAAATTGCGCATGTGGGATTCGAACCCACAACTCCCTGGCACCAAAGCACACCACCACAACCAACTCACCCTTAGGGATTTGTTGCTCAACTAAAGAAAACTACTCGTTTTGACCCTTTTTTTTACAATCGTGCTATTACAGAAAATTACCATGATTTCCCCTCGGGTCAAAGTTACCATGGTATTCATATGCAAGTTATCAGGTCTATGTTGCGTAAGTTACCGTGCTATTTATATAGAACTTACTAGGTACTATGTTTCAACAACTATTCAAAGTTAGCATTGTGTTTTGTACACAAGTTATCAGGTCCTCGATGCGTAGAATACCGTGGTACTAACACATAATTTATCAGGGTATGTTTACATCAACCTCCCCTGGTCAAAGTTACTATGGGGGGTTGTACATGAGTTACCGGTTTTATGGTTCATATATTATCATGGTACTTACACCTAAAAACCCGGATGTGTTTCAGTAGCTTTTTTCATAAGTAAAAACTTAGCACAATATTTTTGTGTAACTTATCACGCCTATAGCGGGTCAAAGCGGACCTTTTTTTTGGGCCAACCCACGAGGACGTGCACCCCTCATGACACTAAACATTATGTGGCTTTCCCGTGGCACGCCATGTGTTGTGTTCGTCCAAGAGGCCCCATGAGGCGAGTGTATGTTTTTAATAACTTTTTTTCCTTTGGTAAAAAGTTACCATGATGTTTATATGTAAGTACCGGTTAAGGGTGCTTGTATTATCGTGTTATTTACGCAAACAATTTTTGGGGATGTTTTGAACAACTTTTTCCCGGGTCAAAATGTTATCAGGGTGATTCTAGGTAACCTATCAAGCCCTCGTGCTTAAAAAATCATGTTATTTACACAAAAGTTATCGGGGGTATGTTTTAGCAAAATTCCCCCCACGGGTAAAAACCTTATGATGGTGTTTAGTTTATCGCAATGCATATGTTTTCATGCTATTACATAGAAAAATACCAGGGGAGGGAGGTATACTACCGTGGTATTTACACATAAGTTACCGGAGTATCTTTTCAATAATTTTCTTCCCTATTGTCAAAGTTACCATGGTGTTTCTACCTCAGTTATCAGATGTGCGCTGCGTACATTAGCATCTATTTACACAGAAATTATCGAGTATATTTTCACATTTTTCTTCCCCAATGGTTAAAGATACCATGATGTTTTTATCTAAATTATCAGGTCTATAGCGTGAACGTTATCGTGCTATTTACAGAAATTGCCGGGAGGTTGGGGGGTCAACAAATTTCCTCCCAATGATCAAAGTTACCACGATGCTTTCACCAAAGTTATCACGCCTCCGGTGCTTATATGACCATACTACTTACACATAATGTAACATGTGGTATACAAAAGTTATCATGTTGGTGGTGCGTTAGTTATCCGAGAATTTACCACGGGAAAAGTTTATGTGCCAGGCTTGATAGGTGAAACAAAAAGATTTTCTGTGCTAACATATTAAAGGCAAAACATGTCAAAAATCATATTTTCCCCTTAGCTTGTACAACAATGAGTCGTAGGTGAGGTGGTCAGCTCCCTTTGTTGAATACCTGTAGACCAGAGATCAAATCCCAATGCAAGCATGATTTTTGCCGTGAAAATTGGGAAGGCGTGTGGGGCCGTAATTGACTACGAAAATTAGGGAGGCACCTGTGGGTGCACGCGATAAAATCGGGAGGACTTGCGGGAAAACTAAAGAAGGGAGGAAATCGGGAGGGCGGGGTGAGTGCGCGCGATCGGATCTGACAGCTGCCACATACATATTTCGTTTATTTTATGTTCACTATCCTGGTTATGTAGCTTCCTTTGTCTCTTCCCCTCCTCATCGTTTCCTCTTTTCATTTCGCACACGCAACCCCGAAACAGAGGTGAGAGCTCCCCCTCGGCGTTCGATCCAATTGATTGGTGGTGAATTGCCCGCGCTCTTCGTCCCGCCTCCCCGCTCTCTCCGCGCCCCCGATCTATCTCCCACTTGTAATTCCTACTCCCTCCTTCCATCTATATAGGGCCTAATACGTTTTTCAAGACTAACTTTGACCAAATGTTAGAGCAATAATATATGATATGCAAGTTACACAAAGTATACCGTCAAATTCGTATGTGAAAGGAGCTTCCAATGATATCATTTTCACATTATACATCCCATGTACTATTAATCTTATCAATAGTCGAAGGCGGTCTTGAAAAACGCATTAGACCCTCTATAGATGGAAGGAGGGAGTAGTAGATTCACACTGTAATTCTTAACGGATTTTCGCTATAATTCCCAATGGATTTTACAGTGTAATTCCTAATGGATTTAACAATGTAAATATGTTATCAGTTTTATATATTCTTAACAGTGTTTAGTTTTTCAGTTTCCTAAGTTTGTGAAAATAGTCGTATTTTCTGTCAACTGGAGCAATCCTCCCCATTGTATGTTTTTAACTAGTTTTTTCCAAAATGGAATTGCTAACTTCCTAAGCATGTTTTGGTCCCTGTAGTGTGTTTATTTCTGCAAATTCAGAAACCTATGATCTGGGCATCTAGTTTTCGGTTTTCCAATGATCATAGACTACTAGTTCATGCGACCATATCCTAGTTGTTCCTAGGGTTTCTCCTGGTTCATGCTTTTGTGTGATTATGTTCTTATTTTCACTCCGTGTAGATTTTGTGCTTAACTTAGCCTATGTAATGATCCACAACAGGTATGTTCTGTCTTCCAGATTTGTTCAGGCAAGAGAGAGACAACAGGAGGTGATGAATGCACAGGAGGGGGGAGGGGGGTTGTTTACCTGTGACTTTTTTTGCTTCTCCAGCCATGTTTGTGTCCCAGATCATGGAGGAATCGCCCTATCCGGTGGCGCTTCTCTGGGGTAAATTTAGTACCGTTTCAGTGAAATTACAGTGTAATTCTTTTGTGTCTTAAAGTGGAATTTACACTGTAAATCTTAGTGGAATTAGAGTGTCCTTTTAGTGGAATTACAATGTATTTTTAGTGGAACTATTGTGCATTTTTAATGGTTTATACACTATAACTATTAGTGGAACTACAGTGGGATTACACTGTAAATCTGAGTGGATTTCCAGTGTACTTTAGTGGATTTTTACTCAGTGTTTGCAAGTGGAATTTTTAGTGGAATTACAGTGTATTTTTAGTGGAATTAATGTGGTTTTTACACTGTAATTTTAGTGGTATTATTAGTGTAATTTTAGCCCTTTGTATAGTTGACTTACAGCAATAGCAGCGGTAATTTTTCAATATTTTAGTGCTCCAGAGTGTTATTTGGCTGTGTGGTTAGATGTCATCATTTTCGGTCATTTTCTTCCTCCGATAGTTAAGTTAGTCCACCTTTTTTAGCTTTTAACCATTTTAGCTGATTTCTGTACGGTTTTGAACAGTTTGGGGTGTGCATCGGTTTTATAGTTTGATGCGTGGACCTGTTTAGAAACGATTTGCATGACAGAAAGAACAGGGGACACGGGATAGATGACACTTGTCATTCTTTAGTTGGCTGAAAAATATAACTGAAAGTGAATTAGATTTCATATGTTTTGCCACTTGACTAAGACTTGATTAAAACCCATATCATCCTGCCACCTAATTTTTACTATGGGTCCACCCCTGATTTTCTGTTAAACCCCATGTCATCCCATAATAAAACTGCTGCCTGTAGGCGTAGCATTGCTCTACGTTGCATTTGGTATGCGCCAACATGCGTGACTAAGATCATCTCCAACAGCCGTCCCAAAAGGGGCGCACGTGGTACACCGAGTTTTTAGCACGCGCGGGACGTTTCGACGCGCTCCAGCGGTGGCGAGAAACTCGCGCGCGGAAAAAAGGCGGCAGCTCGCGCGCTATTTTTGACGCACCGCTTCCGGCGCGCCTTTAAATTGCGGCGCTCGCCACGCGCCTATTCCACACACTTCTCTTCCTCTTTCGCTGCCACGCGCGCCTCCATCGCTTCCTCGTTGCTTCCGCTGCCACACGCGCCTCCACCGCTCCAGCGCCCCGCCACCGACGCGCCACCATGCTGTCGCGCCGCCGAGGAGCGTCGGGCTACCGCGGCGTCTGCCAGTGCCCCAACGGCGGGTACTACTCCGAGATACGGTCCGGCGAACTCCGGCTCGACCTCGGCACCTTCGAGACGGTGCACGAGGCCGCCCGCGCGTACGACGCGGCGGCATGGCGCCTAGGCAGGTCGCGCCCGCAGATGAACTTCCAGAACGTCTACACGCTTCAGCAGGCGCTGGATGTCGCCCCGCCGCCTCGTCTTATCACGGCACAAGACCGTGCAGAGCACGCTGAGCGGCAGCGCCGCCTCCTCATCGCCCAGGAGGACGAGCGGGTCATGGCGGAGTGGCGCCGGCGCCACCCGGAGGACGTCACCCACGAGCAAGCCTACTGGGCAAGGCGCCACAAGAAAGGCGCCGCGAGGAGCAGTTGGACAGGCGTCGGCGGAAGGCCCTGGCAATATCGCAGTGCGAAATCGTTCAGAATGGTGGGCAGACAATCTTTACGTCTGATGATGATCGTTGGAAGGACATGTGGCTCGATACCTCGAACCAGACCAACGAGGATGGCGATGATGATGATGGTGACGACGACTGAGAGTAGGCTGTAGTTGCACTATCTAGTAGTTTATGTCGTTGCACCGTAGTTTTTTTATCTATCTATACTATGGAACTATGTAAAATATTTATGTATTGTTTTTTATCTATGAATTTTATTTATTGTTTTATTAAAAAAAATGTACGCAATGTTTAGCGCGCGCTGCATTTTAGCGCGGCCGCTGAAGCTACGCGCGCTTGCTTAATTTTGACGTGGCTGCTGGAGCCAGCGCTGCCGGTCACACCAAACCAGGCAAACTGCACGCGGCAATGAGTTTTTAGCGCGCGGCGCGTTGCGCGGCTGTTGAAGATGCTCTAAGATTTTGGATTCTAAATGTGAAAATCCTACACCTACAAAAATCTAAAACATTAACGTATGCATCAAAGGCTATCCCTCGCGCTAGACACGTCATTAGGTACGACAAAAAGAAAACGCGGTAGCGATTGGGTGAGAGAGAGAGAGGGAGAGAGGGGGAAAAGGACCCTAGCCGCCACGCCCTGTGCACCCAATCCTCTCGCCCCGACTCCTCCCACGCCCCGTGCACCCAATCCTCTCGTCCCTCACGAACCCTAGCCGCCTCCATGCTCCTCCTCCTCCTCCTCCATCCTCCTGCGTCAGTCGTCCGCCGCCGCACGCCTCGGCTCTCACCCGGACCTTCTAATATACTCCGGCAGTACAATCTAAGCTTCCTTCCAGAGGTCGCCTGGTCGGCACGGCAGGGCCCAGGCGAGTGCGGCACGGCAAGGCGGCGTGGCGTGCTCTCGCCGGGCTGCCGCGGTAGAGCGGCAAAGCAGGGCACGCGACCAGGCGGCACGGCAGGTGCGGGATGCGGTTCCTCTTCTCTAGCTCCCTGCTGATGATATCTGAGTTTTCCTTTTTCATTCAGTCAATGCACCAATGCCTCCTTGTGAGTGGAAATTGTTACCTTTGTGTAGCTTACTAATAGTGCATACGAGACCTGATGCGCGTATATTGACACTGTTATTGCATAGCAGTCGCCACACCTCGTAAGATTTGTCCCGTGTGTGTGATTGATTGGTTCAACACCATGAAATGCTTAGTGAAAATGCCTTACTTATGCAGAATTATGCTGCGGCTTGCTCCTTTCTTGATCCACTCATCCAATGTTAAATGATCCTGTATTTACATCAGAAATACTTCTACCGGTAGTTGTAGTTTTTGGGACCACAAGGTGTTTCTGGTTTCATTTCGTTCTTGTTTTTATTTCAGGGGATGACAGGCTTGCAGTTTTCTTAAACATTCTAACTCTAATATGAATCCACGAGTGGCACTTGCACCTTGGCAGCATATAATGATTCTGTAATCATGTAGTTGCCTCCATGGCTCTTAAGGTTGCGTCTTGCATACAGTTTTCAAGACTGCGCCTGTTGTCGAGCAGGCTAACATGCTGCTCTGTCTCGGATGTGCCTGCTTCTCATGCTTCTGGGGTTACAGCGGGGTCCACTGAGTTCGAATCTGCAATTCGGTCGCTCAAGAACAACAACAATCTCCGGCCAGAGATACTGACCTGCGTTCTTGATTCTACTTCAGATTTGAACTTGGCCCTTCGGATATTTAAATGGGCATCAAGTCAGAGGCTATTTGCTCATACGGCTGACACATACGCCTGCATGATCTCCAAGCTCGGTGTTGTTGGGAATTGTGATGAGATGGACAGCCTCCTAAAGGAGATGATTAAATTGAATGCCCCAATATTGGACAAAATGTTGAACGACTTAGTTCAGTTCCTGAGCAATAAGAACCGTTGCGATGAAGCCTTGCTGGTGATTCAGAATGCTTGCTTTGGGAAGATCAAGATCTCAGTGTCATTTGCAATGCTGTGCTGTGTGGTTTAGCCAAGGAAGGGAGGGGTTTGCGACCATTCATCCGTGCGTACGTGGAGATTGTGAAGGCGGGAGTCCTTCCTGATGTGGATACCTTGAATTGCTTAATTGAGGCTTTGTGTGAAGCTGGCAAATTAGACCTGGCGCTGATTCAGCTTGACAGGATGAGCAAGAAAAGGTGTACTCCTAATAGCCACACTTTCAAGATACTCATAACAGCAGTTTGTTCTCACGGCAGAGCAGATGAATCAATAGAAATTTTTGAGGAGATGATGCAGCTGAGATGCATCCCCGATAGCTGCTTTTATGTTCAAGTGCTGCCCTTATTTTGTAAGTTCAATAAACCCAAGGAGGCAGGTAAGTTGTATCAAATGATGAAACAAGCCAGCCTTCAGTTGGACCTACATTCTTATGGTGCCTTGATTAAATGTTTGTGTGAGAACCAACTATTGGATGATGCCGTCATGACATTTACAGAAATGATAGCATCAGGTCATGCACCAATGACAAATACCTATGTGAATGTTGTAGATTGCTATTGTACATTATCCCAGTTCCACAAAGCTGTGAGTTTTCTTGAGGAAAATGATGTCACAGAAACAGAGCCATATAATGTACTGTTGAGAGTGTTATGCGAAACAGGTACTGTGAGAGATTTAGTGAGCTATTTTGAGGAATTTCGCACAAGGGCGATGGTTGATTGTCGCTCATGGAACATAGTTATCACTCAGTTCTGCAATGAAGGGAACATTAGAAGAGCATCTGAACTTATTGGTAGAATGACAGTTTCTTCTTTTACAGCTGATGACAGTACTTATTCTTCTGTTGTATCTTGTTACCGTCGGTTAGGGTTGCACAGGACTGCCCTAGATCTGTTCAGAAGGGCCAGTGTTAGTAATCTGGTACTGAATTCAGAATCTTTCTCGCAGCTGGTAGAAGGTTTGTGCCACATGGAGCGGATCCAAGAAACTGCTGAAGTTTTTAAATATCACTGCAAAAAAGGCAATGTTTTAAATAGCGGGCTATGGAAAATAGCGGCGGGCCTTCAAATCAGCTATAGCGGAGCTATAGCCGGCTAAAGCTGGCTACAGCGGGCTATTTGTGAAGGCGACCATTTAGCGGCACCCTACTGAAAAGGCTATAGCGGGCTATAGCGAAGCTATAGCCGGCTATTTAAAACTATGAAAAAAGGTTGCAGCCTTACCAGCAAGGCGCTTGATATACTAATCCAAGAGAGTTGTATGGCTAGAATGATATGTGACGCAATCAGAATGCGTTCACTAGCTGTTTGCACTGGCACTTCTTGAACTTTTTCAACTTATAGCACAATTATCCATGCACTACTGCGTTTGAAGAAGGAGAAGGATATGTTGCTTCTCCTTGCACAGATGCTGATGGAAGGTTGTCTATTGGACAGCTTCACATACAATGTTATTGTGCGTTGTTTCCTCACCAAGGAGACAATTCTTGAGGCTGCTCTGTTGTTCAACAAAATGGTGAATGATGGCTTTGTTCCTGACCAAGAGATATTTGAACTACTAGTCCCTGATATGGCCGTGTTTTCGTTACTAAGCAGGGTTTCAGAAAGTTTACTAAAAGTGGTAAGTACAGATGGAATGGCAAGCCCTAGAATTTATAACATTATCATTTATGGTCTTATCAAAGAAGGCTTCAAGAGTGAGGCATGTAAGTTTTTGGATCAAATGCTAGACAAGGGATGGGTACCTGATTCAAAGACACATCGTGTGTTAGTTCCATTTAGTGAGGCACAATTTATAACATTATCATTTCTTCCATTGACGCTTGCAAAAAAATACTACATAGTATACCTTACAACTATTCTCATTACCATTTATTTCCAGTGTTCCTACATCTACTCCATGGATTGTGTAATTTGAATCTGCATGTGCTGTTGTATTAGGATATTAGTGTGGTTCAAATATTTCAATGGAATTTTTAGTTAGACTCTGCATGTTACTGCCATATATCAATCTGATATAATTCCATTCCTACAGTTGGATATGGCATCAGCTGTTACCATGACTTCAGTTAGTGCTCAGTCCTCTTTGGTTTCAAGGCCAAGGAACCATGGCATCACAAGCTACGGTGCCTTAAAGGTGCCATACCCATCAATTGGCTTTGGATTGGGATCCTCATTCCTCGGCAAGACCACATCTCTCCGGGCATCTGTTACCACAAGGGTTGTGCCAAAGGCAAAGTCTGCGGCTCAGATACTACCCGAGGCGTCTTACAAAGTGTCAGTTCTTGGTGCTGCGGAAGGCATCGGACAACCATTGGGCCTATTAATTAAGATGTCTCGAGACCCGACGGTGGCCTATGGCACCGTCACCTTCTTCCTCGGCAGAAGCAACGCGGGCTGCAGAGATGGCCGGCTTCATCCTGCTCTCACGTCGCTGTTCGTTCGCCCGATGAAGAAGAGATGCATCAATAGGAGAAGCAACATGCACGTACACACACTCTTCTCTTCTTTCTGAAATTTTCTCGCCTCTATTCCTAGAGCTTCTCATCTTTGTCTCTTTGTTTGTGCAGATTTTGTTTCTCTATGCCTACAAGGTGTTCTTCGTCCACTTCCATGGCTCCAATGTTAGTACACCCCCATCTTATCTCTTGCTTAATTATTTTGCTTCTTTTCATTAATTTGGTGCAGATTCATTCATTAGCCAATGAGATTGTTTTGGTACATAGCCTTTATAGCGTTCAATAAACTCATTTATCTAATAATAAAATAGGGACAGCGCTTCAGCATAGTTGCATATCAATGTGAGATTATATGATCAAGTCTGCACTGTGATCAATGTATTTATTTAGATTTTTACAGAATGTCCATGGGTTGAGACAAACAGACTACCTGCTTCATGAATGCCTTCATCACTTGTTTATGATATTCAGGATTGCGAAAAATCTGGTCTGCCAAAGCTCGAAACTGTAAGAATAGGTCATTTGTGGGGTTAAAAGAACATACTGAAGAAGTAACAATATGTTAATTAACTTGTTTACTTTAAGAAATGAATATTAGGTTTGTGTCCCGTCAGGATTTCAGATAATCCATCTTACATGGACCTACTTTCAGTAGTAGGTGGCGGCGTAACACGATTTTCTTTCGGTAGATCCGGCGACATATGAGATGGCAGCGGTGCTAAGTTGATGGCAGGTGAGAATGCATCATGTACCGTTTGTTCGAATTAATTCATTTCCAATGTGATAGAGAGGAAGCAATGAGTTTTGCTGTTTTGTTTCTTGAAGGAGTCATGGTTTGTTTCAACCCATCTCCATGGTAACACAGGGCCAGGGTTTTGGTGTAAGTGGCTCTAAAACAGCAACCAGCACGGAGCAAAATAATATTTTGATGTTGCCATGACTAATTAAGTCAAGTCCTAACTTATGTTCGCTAATTTCTTTCATACCCATTATATGATTGAGATCTCCTGTTTCTCTTTTGGTTTCTTCTTCTTTCTTTTGCTGGTGTTTGGAATTTTGTTGGGGTATTTTGGTTGTTTGTTGAGTGTTTGGTCCTTGGATTTTATCTGTTCACTTTCTTTTTCTTCCCCTTCTTTGAATCTTTCTTTTGGATGATCTTCTCCTGATTGACACTATGGTTATGTGTTGTTTCGGAGGTACAAATTTCGGTTTCAATTCCTGGACCTCGCCGCCAGCATGGCCATCAGCATCGTCAATGACGCTTGTCAGTTATACATATCCTCCCTCCTTCTGCTACCTGTCTTCCTGATGCATGTAGGCGGCCTAGAATCTGTCAAATGTGTGGGAATATCCAAGTGTTGTTAACTGCTAATGCAAATTTTGGGGTAGCTAAATATGATGACGATGAGTTACAGGACGGAGTTAGTCATGCCACTTGATTCTGTGCTCATACTTGTTACATGCTTGACCATAGTTTATAGAGGAAATCAATGTGTCCCGCTTGTAGAACCACACTTGTTGGATATTGCTGGTGTGTGGCATGATAATTCTAATTTTGGGAATAAAACAAAACAATGTTTTCATACTGATGACACACTCTAATTTAGCCCAGATTATGACTTGCAGATAGTAGCGTGTTTATTTAAGGCTTCTACAGAATGAAAATGGCTTTGTCTCGTTGCATCCTTGTAATGTGCAAACTAATCTGAAAGCAAATTTGATTAGTGCATCTGGAGAGTCTTCTAGATGTGGTCCTTTATTAAGTTTAGTTTGTAAAGTATCATAATCAGAAATTCTTTATTAAGCATCCTACCGAGATATGGCTGCCTTACACTGTCTAATTAAAATAAAGTTTAGTTTTTACAGTAGTATGCTCCTGCCTTTTTCAATTTGGACAAGCTGGCCATATTTGCTTGACTACCATGACCTCTGGTCTCAGTTATGAAAAACTTATTATCATGGTTTGCATAGTAGTAAATGGTTTTGCTTGTCATTTAGGATTGACCCTCTTCGCTGGGGATGAACCGACGGCTGGTGCTCTGCAGGAACTACCAACACGGCAAGTAACCCTATCCATCCCCTCTCCAATTCAAACACGGGCACTACTGATTCAGATTCGTTGCTCCTACACTGAGTCCGTTGCATGCCTTGGATTTGTATATAATGTTGGTTTTGGATGGTGCATGCAGTTGCAAATACGGGGAGCAGTGGAGGTTCTGGTTCATGCATGCCAACTCTACCCAACAGCAATAGGTGTTAACCATGGAAAGTTAAAAAAATATTGTTAGCATTTCATATACTCCCTGCGTTCCATAACATAAAATCATATTACATCCATATAAGACTGCCTCGCAAAAAAAATACTTTATGAGATGCTAAATCTATTAATTACACTTGAAAGCTATTAGATTCCTCAGTGCCATTGATTATCTTACAAAAATTACAATTTTCTTACTGAACTTCGTATTATATTTTTTATTAGGATGCAATGATGTTTCATTCCACATGTCAAAGAACTGGCAGCATAATGCACCCTCGATTTCAGAGGCATGCTAATCAATGAATTGGGCAACAGCTCAATTCCGATTTCCGAAGGTGGTGCAGGATTATGGAAACTTTGTTACGATTTCATAAGTTATCTTTTCTATCCGCTTTCAGTTCTTACCCATTGCTCTGCTTGGGTATTTTGCTATCCTCTATTGTAGTTTCCTAAACCTTAAACACTTTGTTTGCTGTGAACTATTGGTCTGCAGAACAGTGTTTAGAATATTATATCTTGCTTGTCGTGTACTATTGTTTTCCTTGTATTTGATAGGAGTGATAATTTTGTTTGATTCACTTAACTTGATGTCTAAGTTTGTGATTCCACACTGCTAGAGCACTGACTGCAGAGGATATGTTGTGTTTTATGACATTGCAGGTCCAATAGTTATGGACTTATCCGGGCTTACAACTTAATTAAAGCTTGTTGTGCAAACATTGTTCGGAAAAATCACTCATCAGATGTACTCAGTTGCAGTTGAGAATTTTCTTGACTCTAAATTAGAGTTAAAATGTTTTAGGTCTGATGATGTTGTATTACAATGCATTTAGCTCCTTACCTCCCTCATTATAATTGAATACATGTGAATTATCCAGCTCCCAGAGTTCTGTTCTCGGGACGACTTGCTTATTGTCAAAGAAATCTGTTGAGTTACAAAGTATGGATAAATCTTTTTGTGCATTACCATCACAAATTTTATACCACAACTGGTGCTTTCAATACTATTTCCATAACCATTGTTTCTCATCCTGTTTCTATCTGAGCAGTGAAGACGTAGAAAACCTTGGCAGTTGTACCCTTTCAGAAGCTGGTGATACCGAGTCATTAGAAAGGATGGTTGCTGATTATGACTTTGAACATGATACCCCATCATCATATTGAACATGATAATCCGAATATATGCATTTATTATAGTGTGCAATCGATCCCCCAAGAACCCTGATGTTCCAGGTGTTTGACTGATGTTTCTTGTTGCTGTGTTGTGGCAAGGATGTGACGAGTCATTGGAAACGCACACTGGATGATGAAGCACACAACGAGAGGTGAGTGCGCTCCTCTCGTAGTCGTCGCATGGTTGGAGCGAGGCATCAGAGGCATGTCGCCAGCAATTTCTATTGTTATATCTTATGTTGACATGAAGCAAGATGCTTCTTTCGATGGTATTATATTGTTGCGTGTTGCCTGTGATGCCATCTCACTTTCTTTCTCATGTGATGCATCAATATAGTAAGTTTATCAAGAACTGCATGTACTATGTGTTATCCAGATCCAAAAAGGAAACTGAAAGGGGTGTCCGGTCCATTCTCTGAACATGTTGCTTTTGCACTCCTCTGTTCTTTTATATTCCTCTGCTTTGAGTATGATCAATACATGGTCCAGATAAGAAGGTGGAAGGGGCGCACCCCATCCGGCACCGCCTCAGCTCCGTCTCAGGTGGTGCCACCGGGTGGCGCCCCAACCACTAGTAAGCTAGTAAAATTGACTTATGTGCCTAAGTGTCCTTCTCTCATTCAATCTCCCCCCACCCACCCTAACTTCAGGGTGGGCCCCCTCCCCTCTAATCAAAAGCTGCCAAGTAATCTTTTACATTAATTTTCATAACAATTACTCGCAGGTGTAGCAAAGCTCTTCTAAATGGCAGGCCGATCCTAAGATTTTAAGAGCCCAAAGCGAATCGAGAATCCGGGCACCTTTATATACTACCTTTAATTTTTCTTATAACTTGGTAGATACAAAGTTATAGATTATGATACCATTATCACTGTAGGAAAAAAATTGTTGCCTTGTGTTAACTATAAGCGCAGGGCAATTTATCAGTCAGTCGATGTATAAGAGTCTACGACGAGTGTAATACCTAAAACCCACGGAGGCACTCCGCCTTATATCTCTATACGTCAACAATAACCCGAAAAACACTCGTTGTAGCTAAGTCTCTCGACGTATTGCAAGAAATGCACTCGCCCTATAGGGTGTACTTGGCATACTTCCCTGCCACGTGGCCATAGTCCGCGCACCCCACGGCTCGTGACGACGTGTCGTATAAGAAGAGTGCTCCTGACGAAACAGATGGCTTACATATACCTTTTCTTGAAAAAACAAGATGAAAACGGTTATCTCCCGTAAGGTTGGAGAAAAAGCACTTGGCTTAATTTTGGATATTAACTGCACCACCACCTTCTCCAACCAGTTATCATGTAGCAACGCCCCCCGGTCATCTGCCTCTCTCCGTTGCCTACCCTGCCTCCGCATCACCAGTTCACCGCCGCTGCCTGACCGAGCTCGCCACCGTGCCGCCACCGACGCCTCCTCCACGACCTTGACATCGGCCGCCCAGCCTCCCCAACCTCGATGCCACATCACTATCAATGCCTCCACGGCCTCGACGTCGGCCGTTCCCCCACCACCTCAACATTGGTGACACCCCCACCGAAGGTGACCTTTTCCATTTTTCCTATTACTTTTAGCACTGCTTTTTGTATGTATGAAAATTTCATAGATAGGTGATGATTACTTTATTTTTTGTTAGATTCTATATGGGTTAATTAGTTATATGGATGATATAGGTTGGTATGTGTTGGGGAACGTAGTAATTTCAAAAAAATTCCTACGCACACGCAAGATCATGGTGATACATAGCAACGAGAGGGGAGAGTGTTATCTACGTACCCTCGTAGACCGAAAGCGGAAGCGTTAGCACAACGCGGTTGATGTAGTCGTACGTCTTCACGATCCGACCAATCAAGTACCGAAAGTACGGCACCTCCGAGTTCAGCACACGTTCAGCCCGATGACGTCCCTCGAACTCCGATCCAGCCGAGTGTTGAGGAGAGTTTTGCTACGTCTTGAGCTTGCGTTGGTTTTCCTCGAAGAGGAGAGGATGATGCAGCAAAGTGTAGCGTAAGTATTTCCCTCAGTTTTGAGAAACAAGGTATCAATCCAGTAGGAGGCTCCTCAAAAGTCCAACGCACCTACACAAACAAACTGAGAACTCGCAACCAACGCAATAAAGGGGTTGTCAATCCCTTCACGACCACTTGCGAAAGTGAGATCTAATAAAGATAGTATGATAAGATAAAAATATTTTTGGTATTTTATAATATAGATGCAAAAAGTAAAGATTCAAATAAAAGTAGATTGAAAGTAAATATGATAAGAGATAGACACGGGGGCCATAGGTTTCACTAGTGGATTCTCTCAAGATAGCATAAGTATTATGGTGGGTGAACAAATTACTGTCGAGCAATTGATAGAAAAGCGCATAGTTATGAGATTATATAGGCATGATCATGTATATAGGCATCACGTCCATAACAAGTAGACCGACTCCTGCCTGCATCTACTACTATTACTCCACACATCGATCGCTATCCAGCATGAATCTAGAGTATTAAGTTCATAAGAACAGAGTAACACATTAAGCAAGATGACATGATGTAGAGGGATAAATTCATGCAATATGATATAAACCCCATCTTGTATTCCTCGATGGCAACAATACAATATGTGCCTTGCAACCCTTTCTATCACTGGGTAAGGACACCGCAAGATTGAACCCAAAGCTAAGCACTTCTCCCATGGCAAGAAAGATCAATCTAGTAGGCCAAACCAAACTGATAATTAGAAGAGACTTGCAAAGATAACTTAACCATACATAAAAGAATTCAGAGAAGATTCAAATATTATTCATAGATAAACTTGATCATAAACCCACAATTCATCGGATCTCGACAAACACACCGCAAAAAGAGATTACATCGAATAGATCTCCACAAGAGAGGGGGAGAACATTGTATTGAGATCCAAAAAGAGAGAAGAAGCCATCTAGCTAATAACTATGGACCCGTAGGTCTGTGGTAAACTACTCACAACTCATTGGAGGGGCAAGGATGTTGATGTAGAGGCCCTCCGTGCTTGATTCCCCCTCCGGCAGAGTGCCGGTGAAGGCTCCAAGATGGGATCTCGCGGATACAGAAGGTTACGGTGGTGGAAATTGTGTTTCATGGTGCCCTGGATGTTTTCGGGTGCGAGGTATATATAGGAAGAAGAAGTACGTCGGTGGTCGCTGAGGGGCCCACGAGACAGGGGCGCGCCT